>JAODUD010000041.1:7964890-7982821 GCA_026784285.1 Stomatorhinus walkeri | reverse complement strand
TTGGTTTTTTTCCCCCCCCCCCCCCCCCTCTTTTGTTGCTACCAGTCCAGCGAGTTAAAAATAAATAATTGAATGAATGAAATAATAAATAAATAAGTAAAAAAGAACAGTCTTGGCCACGGCTTGCTGTAGGGGTTCACACTTCAAAAATGCACTGGAGTGCAATATTCTTGTATACTTGTGTCTCTTGGGAAAGACACCATGAATGAATAATGTGGTGTTGTGTGTAAAAAAAGCCCCATTTTATATATTTATCTATTCCTGCACTGTTACCTCATAGTCATTTGGAGGTTGTCCTGGAAATCTTACTGGGTACAGCCTGGGTGTCCCTCTCGTTCCCCTCAGGACACCTGATAAGGGGAAGAACTAGTACCCAGTTTCACATAAACCTAATATCTGTAATGGATGATGATGGGAAGGAACCCACAACCCTAAAATTGAGTAAACGACCGCCATGCCTCTCCATGCTACTCGTTCAGGTATTAAAAGTTACCAATAGTATAAATTCAAATGCGTAAACACGTCTGTGTCTGCATCACATAAACGAAGAGAACTGTCATCCATATGCAGTTTGTTGTGAAGCAGTAGTAAAAATGACCAATCGGATATTCATATTCTTATGGTTGCTCAGCATGCGAAGTCTCTCTGTCTGTGATCAGAAGGTCGCTGGTTCTAGCCTCGGCCGAACAGTCACATGTCTGTGGGATATTTAGCAAGGCCCCTAATTCCAAGCCCCAGGAGTGCCGCATGTTGGCTGATCCTGGAATGCGACCCCTAAGCTTTGGAGAGCAAGATGGAGTAGGTAAAGAGAAGCATCCCAATGTATCTGTACTGTGGTAAGGATTTGCATTGGATTTACCATTCTATCCCAGTGTTATTCTGAACACTGTCCTCAATGCACTTGCAGCTGTTTCCTTTTGGTATCCTATGTAAATGTTCACAGTGAAGCATGTTTGTTGGAGGTTACCGCTGTTGGCGTCCGTTGCATGTCTGACATCTGAGTACCTGCTAAAGTCCTTAAAATAGCGCAGTAGATTTGTTGGGATTTTAAGTGATGTCCGTCGACCGGTTTGCATAAGACAGCAGAGTGTGGGTGTGTTTCCTCGAAGCATCATAGGCTTACTCTGGTGGTGTGTTCTGTGAAGTTTAGGACAGTCACGTTCGTCGTAGAGTTGCAGCACTTTTTAAAAACTGGACGCCATAATTGAGGTGCATCTGTTAGCCAACAAAAATGACAAGTTTGCACAGATCATAATTTCAGATTTCAGAGGGAGTCAGCATACAGCATATTATAACTTGAAAATGAAACATTCCGAAGTTGTTGATGTTGCCATTTGCTTGCAAACTGTACAGTTTCCCATAAATAACTGCCGTAGCGAACTGTGGAAGATCAGTCACTGGAGTCAGTTAAACCTGAGCGTAGTTAAAAGCTCACTGGAACGTGCCTGTATGTTTCCAGAGAAGCTTTTTCTGAAAAGTGATATGTTTCTCGTCCTGAACTTCATCTGAATAACACTTTGGAAAATGGATGAATTGACATTTATGGGCTGTGAAATTTGTGATGAATTCAAGTTAATAATTTTAAAAAGTTTAAATATAAGTCATTGTAAATGTACTGTGAAATGAAATTTGTGGATTGGAATATATATATATTACTGTTCCATTTAATAATGCTAGTTTATGTAATTTGAAGCAATGTGTGCATATATTACTTTTATATGTTAGCAATACTTTAAGGTTGCCTAATACATTAAATAATACATTTAGAATACATTATAAATAAAAATAAGTATTTTATTCCTCATTTTATTGTTTTATTCAAGCACTGTGCTATTGGTGAAATACGTTACCAAGTTTTTATGCTGTTGCCTATGCAGATCCCTCTACCTACCGATTTTTTATGCTTATCTCCTGTAAGTAAGCTTAATACTGGAACATTTTGAACAGAAATGTCCATGGAGTACAAAAATACTACAGCGAATCCTTTGAGGGGTAGCCTATATATAACTGTATGGCCCATTGGCTTACTTTTAATTCCCAGCACCTCACAGTGGATTGTACGGTTCCTGCTATTCAACACGCCAGCATTGTGCAATGATGTTATCGTTTTACATGCCTTTGTCACTCACAACTCGAATTTTTCGGCTGTCCAGGATCTTGTGCAACCTGCATGCTTTCGAAAATGCCCTTATTGATTCTTTTCTGAGGAAAAATTAATAACTCTGCATAAATTGCATCTCCTTGGAAACTGTGTTAAAATATTGTTAATACAAGTACAGTATTGGTATGTGGTGCAACTAGTGTTGCCTACTGTTTCAAAAATCAAAGTCCTGTTGTTGATTAGCCATTTGAGGTGAGCCTTAGATGCCAGATTGTTGCCGTAATTAAGTAATTTGTTCAGCTGCCTGGCCAGATCTGAAGCTGGATGAATGTCGTCTTCAAAGCTGTAAAGGTATCAAAAGGCTGTACTGACTGGTCCTTAAATTACAGCTGCCTGCCACACCCAGTCCACACTGCGGGCCCTGATTCACACACAGCTCAGCACAAATGGGCTCAGCATAAACGTCTCTCCACTATGCTAATGTGTTTCTGCAGTGTGCGTCATGCTTGAGTTGAGTCAGGATGGGAGAAGTTTTATATAGTGCAGAAGAAGGGTTTGCAGACTTTACCTGTGGCCTGGGGGGGCTTTCTTTCGTTTTTTTGGCAAAAAAATTGGCTTGGCGGGTAGAACTGTGGCTTCACACCTCTAGGGCTGAGGTTCTAAATCTTTATTCTGCTCTGTGTATGCAGAGTATGCATGTTCCGTCTGTGCTGTACAGCTTTCCTCTGGCTACTGTTTCCTCTCATGATCCACAGAAATGTCGGCTTGTCGCGATAATTACATTATCGACTTATCGCAAAGTATATGGACATAACCTCCATAAATCCCCTTAACGTTTCAGCCAGTGGTGGTCCGGCGACCCTCTGGTCTGCTCTCTGTGCCGATTCATGCCTCATATGAAATCGTTTGCACCGGACTGTCCGTGGTTCTGAATGTTCATTCTTCTAGCGCCAACATGCCAGGCAAAGCGATACTTAAAAGTGGTAAGCGTGGTATGGATGTTGTAAGAACTTTACAAATACTACTGATGCGTTACATTCTTACAGTACGCAAGGCAGGGTTATGACCTATAATGAAAACATTTCCATATACTGAAATAAAAAAGACAAAAATAACTAAATGACAACTATAAATATTGGTTCAGAAACCAACTGAGATAAAATAAAAACAAAAGTGAAATACTTCCTGTTACTATTTAGCTAACGTAATGAGTTGTTTCTTTGGGTCTCCATTGCAATAAACTAAATAACATAACAACTAAATAGATCTTTAAAATAAAAACTAAAGAAACCACACCTAAAACTGAACTAGAATTCAAATGAAAATAAAAATATAACTAAACTAATCTAATTGAAAATACACAGAAGCAAAAACATTATTTTATTTTATTTTAGTTTGTGGGCACCTGGGAGTTTATCGAGGAATCATATAAAAGCCGGTGTTTCTGCCCTTCCTCAGTCAACCATTCTTCAAATCCATTATCCATTTTCATCATTCTGATTTTAGAGGGCCAGAATGACATCCGGGAATTTTTACTGTCCTCTGTACTTCTGTTCTTCAGTATTGGAACTGGTCTTCGGCAATGGAAGATGACATCAAACGGGTACATGAGAACACAAGTACGGTCAAATACTCATATTGAGAAACACCCACCATCTTTTATCCAACTTCTTTCTTACTTCCTGCTACTTTTCCTCTGGCCAGTGACTGATCAAGGTTTGTTTGCATCACTGGACGGATCTTCCTCTAAACTGGGTTGACAGTATATTGCCTGAAAAGGAACAAATAACTCTCTGTAGCCCTGTGTCCAATATTTAATATACAATGTGACTTTTATTAACAGCAGGAGAGTCCATTTCATCTTTTTGTTTGGCTTTATTTATGTTTTATTTTTTAGGGTATTTACATTTTTTAATGAATACCGTGTGTGTGTGTGCCTGGTGATGGGTTGGCACCCCATCCTGGGTTGTTCCCTGCCAGGTGCCTATAGCCTCCATGATAGGCTCTCGACCCACTGTGGCCGTGAATATTATAAGTGGTTACATGGATGGATGGATGGTTGGTTGGACTTATATGACGTTCTAATTCCAATATCTGAATATTCTTGAGAATTAAACGTTTGTTGCTCTTTGAAAGGGAGTGCTTGCATTAATATACTATTATATTATCATTATATTAGTGGCATAAAATGATCTTAAAAAGACAACAGTTTGGTTTATTACAATTATTTCTGGGGACAATATATCATCCAACAGAAGTAGTTATCGTTACAGGCTAGTGATTAAACAGATTGGTAGTGTTACCAGTGATTACATTTGACTTATTTTCATTTAGTGTCATCTTCACTGAAGTGAAAATGTGTCCAAATGACGGATGTGACATTCTATTTACATGTAAGCTGCTTGGGTTGAATGTAGTTTGTCGACATGGTGTTTGTGCTCGTGTCATCCATGCCTCCAGCTTCACTTTGAGTGAACGCAGTGATGTTATTTGGACAGGCAGAGGCACGTGAAGGTGGCGTCATTTTTTTTTTTTAAAGGAACGGTTCACGATTATACACATTAGGAACAGTATTAACCGAATTAACAGACATAACCAAGATTAAGCCAGTAAGGGGTTTTTAAATGTCGTTTTTGATGCATTTTTGGTTAATTGCCCAGCCCAACAACACGGCATATTTTCTTGAAGATTGTGAGAATTTATGTGACGCGTCAGATTACCACATTCAGCTGGGTTTGCCTTCGAACTCTGTTGTGACCTTTCAGGGAGCTTTCATATCGCATCTTCCCCTGTTTCATAGTCACTGAAGTCGTGAAGCACCACAAAACGGTTGCACGAAGGCCAGCTGCTCACCACAAATAATGAAACTGTTTCCATTACGGAAAAAGATCTAATGCCGAACGTGTGAAACGCCATCAATTATTTATTCAATATACCGTAAAATATTCCATACCTCTTTTTCCCCGATATTGAACAAATAGGGGGTAGTGACAGGCCACATGCACAGTTATTGTCGTTCAGAAGACACACACTCATTTGATTTAAATTTTTATGTCATGTTTGTGTTTGATGTATACATGCACATTAACATTTGATGAGTTGTAACCAAATCATACTGTAATTGTTTCCAGTGCAGGGCAGTAATTACCTTGAGAGAGAGCAGAATTTCTTTTTGTGTTAGTTGAGTGTTTTGGACCTGCAATTATAACAGTCAGTCATGCCATTCTTCATAGAGACCGTCTCTTTTATTTGTTTATTGCAAAGTAATGGGTGGTTTGGTCTCACAGAGATGTGTCTTTTTGTGTCGTCAAACTGCCTAAAACTGAAGTACTGTTGTATTTTGAAGAAAAGAAACACAAATACATTTTACAGGTTGTGGGAATTTTATTTTTGCAGTATATACAATATTGGATTATATAATATAAATACATTAATGGGCTTTAGTGAAATATTAATGACTTGCACATCTATGGCTTTGGCTATACTGCCTTACTTTCTGGCTGATGTGGAGGTTTCAGGTCCAGAGAGTACAAATCCAGACCAAGATTTTGTTTCAACTAACCAGTTGAGTTCTCTGTGACTGTGACTCTTTATACTCAACCGGTTGGTTGAAACAATATCTTGGTCTGGATTTGTACTCTGTGTACCTGGAATCTCCACCTGTGCTTTCTAGAAGTACTGGCATATGTTGCATTTATGATCTTTAACATTGCTGAGGTGGGCCTTAGGTTGAGTACTATAGACATGAATTTATTCTAATGCTAGTGATTTTCCAAATATGTTGGTCGAGAGGTTTACGTCATGCTAGAGTCCAGCCTTCCCAGAGACCCTGACCAGGAGAAGCAGTTAGAAGATGGATGGATGATCTGTTATGCAGGATCATTTTCCACATATTTTGTAAGCAGTGAAAATTTGCTCCTGCCATGTAATTAGTGCTTGTCGTTACCCAGGAGTCTTTAAAAAAAATGTCCTGCTGAATAAAATGACAGATTTGTTGTGTTGGGTAATTGGGATGCAAGGTTGGATCAAAGTCTGGCATAAACATGGCCTGTGGAGTATGAGATCTGTGCCTGAACCTTGTGCAGAGCTCCTGCCTTTTATACACTGATTTTCATATTTCTGTGTAAAGCATACCAAACAATACAAGACCCACAGACATAAGACATGTTTACATGGTTATACCAATTTGTATGGTACAATTTCTATTCGGAACTTTCTACTCTGCTATTTTACTGATCCAATGAAAATTCTGATGTAGTTCTTTTAAAATTCTGGATCTATTATTCTTATCATCAAATGAAAGAACAAAAAAGGTATTGAAAGCATGCTAGTGTGCAATCACAGGACTATTGTAATATTCAGTGTTTCCCCTGCAATTATTTTAGTGGGGCGCCCCTCCCCCCACAATGGCACCCCCCGCCCCCCCCTTGAAGGTCAAGTTAATTTTATTTAATTTTATTTTCTATATATCGCCAGATCACAACAGAAGTCATTTAAGGTTACCTTTCCTATAGAACAGGTCTATACATTGTCCTTTTATTAAACAAACTAAATAGCCTTATGTATATTATTTACACCACAGCATGTCATTTTTGTCTCTACACGATCGCTCATTTACAATTCTCCTCTGCTCTCTGTATCGTGCGTGGTGGAGTTCCGCCCCGATGCACAGGTGAGCGCACTCCCACCAGCGGAAAGAGAGCGCGCATCGGAAAATATGTCGTGTCAACTGCCTGAAAAGCAGACAAAGTATCTGCGTTTTCCATTGCCCTGACAGTCCCGATCAGCAGTGTAAACTGCTAACAGTTAATGTATTTGCAGGTCAAGACAAACATCCACAATAGGCTGCAGAGACCATCCTGCAGCCTGCATGCGGATCTCAATAAATGGGCCAGACTTCCCATATCAAGAGGCTCTAGAAATGTCCTTCTAGAAGCCCAGAAAGATACACTGCAGTGACAAAAGCTGCACACTTTGTGGATAAATGTCATAAAATGAAATGTTCTGATGTTTAGTTCAGTTGTTATATTGACTGCTGTCATTAAAAGAAGCACATGAGCACCATGAATCCCCCCCCCTCCCCAAAGCTGTAAACCTAGGGGAAACTCTGATGCTCATATCGTTTAGTGTCCTGTTCATCTGGTCCCTACAGTCCTATTTTAGTGCTGCAGTATTTAAGTAAATGGTATTCAACAATTTTGTGGTACCGCAAGGTGAGGATGCCTCTCGCATTTACTGGTGATTCATTTGTTATTACAGTTATGCTTCGCTTAACATTCTTCCGCATGACATCCGACTGTATATGAGTGTCATAGGCCTCATAAGGTTAAAACAGAGTAAAATCCTGATCGGCAAATGAGACGCAGCAGACATAAGCGGCCATGTGACACCACGTGTAGCAGGTGTAAACAAAGCGACTGTTCTGCCACCTGTACAGCATATCTAATTTATAATCCTTAACTCGTAATACTTGATGGCCAATTTAAGTAGTTTGGTAATTTAATTAGTGTTATGCATTTACTGTACTTTTGTCGTTATTCTAATGTATTCTCTTATATGTTTATAAGGTATCTTGGCTATTTAGTGAGGGTGCAGTTATCCCATACCAATGCATACCTGTAATTCCGATAGCCGTTTGGGCCGTTCACACATATACTAGGTTTTTACAGAAGTTGATGTCTATTTTATGTGGTAATAACTAAGCAAGTATCCTTTCCTTGTTGGTATGTTTTATTAATTATAAGTGAAAATAATCCCTACACATTAATGTGAACTTTTTTGCTGAAGCTAGGCGAGAATGTTCTGTTTTACTGCTATTCTTCTGTGGAACTGTGGTAGTTTTCAGATCTGTTCAGATCAGTTGAAACCATTAAATCTAGCCTCGTTTTGTCCCCTTAGGTCTGTGCAGGAGTGTAAAATTCAATTTTAATTTAATTTAATTTAATTTGCTGTTAAAAATAACAGAAGTGAAACTGTAATTTACTCTCATTACACATTGGTCATTTTTCAGAAAAAAATGACTATATAAATTGTAATGCAGACATGTCATTGGTTACCATTTTGGGGTAATTTTCCGGAATACTGTCTCAGAAGCAACAACAATGCTCATAATTGAAGTTTCATCAGACAGGATAACTAGCTTGGATGGTCCATAACGACTGAACAAAACTAATTAAAAATCAGCATCTGCAAGAATGTCAGTTCTCCTTGGCCTCATGCTAATTTGGTTAGTTTATTGATAATATCACCAGATACTTCTCATTATAGCCTGTGCAGCATGTTCTGGGCTCCTGTTAGAGGCTGTGTGCTTCAGTTGGTACATGACTAAATTGTCTTCTTAAAATCTCAGTCAAGTGTAAATCATGCTAAATTATAGGAAATTATATGTATCCACAAACTTCTGAAGATTAGCTATAAAGAATCATTACTTCTGATTTCCTCTTGGTGAGGGTCACGGTTATCCGTTGTCGTTTAGGTTTTTGTAAATGACTTGTTTGCTATCACAACTGAAGAGCCAATTTCCAAAATTCAGAATTCAGAATTCTGTTCACGGGATACATTTCTGTAGAAACATCTGTGACAAGTAGGTCTAACCTTAGTTCATTGGTGGTCTCATCTCAAGAACAGCAAAAAAGGATTGATTGAGTATTGAAAATTTGCTGTTGAGTTTAATATTAAACGGAAGAACGGTAGTTTTAGCAGTCGCATTATATAACCAGAATCTGTATATGTAGTGTCTACAATTAAAGCAATGAAGCGCATAATGACAGGTAAATGTATGGAAATACAAGGCCAAGGCCATCATTACAATAAGTATGTAGACATGTGTAGAATACACAGTAAGAGAAGAGTTTAATTTGGGTTCACATGCAGGTCATCATGCAACCTATCACATTAAAAAATAAAATTAACCATCATAATGTCTGCTAATAACAGAAATCCTTGTGGGCCATATAGGCAGTGACTCATGAGATGTTAACAATGAAACACTTTACTAAAGTTGGGGTTTTACTGTATTTTCAGAAATATTAATCTTGTTTAGAAACTGGAATCTTGTTTTAAGTAAATTCAATTCAAGGCATTCAGTTTTGTTGGAAATTTGACATTATTTGACTTGACTGTTTTGACTGATTCACAGTCCCCTTACAATCCATAGTGACAGCTGGCTAAACCTTGAACACTGAACACTGCGGATGTGCAAGGTCATGCAAGTCTTAAAATTAAAATATTCAGTTCTCATATTAGCTTTATTTTGATGGGTTTTCTGGATTTACAAACTTGTAATTGGTTTGAAAAAGAAGCATGATCTATCTATCTATCTATCTATCTATCTATCTATCTATCTATCTATCTATCTATCTATCTATCTATCTATCTATCTATACTATAATATGTATATATATGTCTGTTGTGTCTGACTGACTGACTGTCTGTATGTCTGTCTGCCTCCCTCCCTGTATGTCTGTCTGTCTGTCTGCCTCCCTCCCTCCCTGTCTGTCTGTCTGTCTGCCTCCCTCCCTCCCTCCCTCCCTCCCTGTCTGTCTGCCTCCCTGTCTGTCTGTCTGTCTGTCTGCCTCCCTCCCTCCCTCCCTCCCTGTCTGTCTGCCTCCCTCCCTCCCTGTCCGTCTGTCTGTCTGCCTCCCTGTCTGTCTGACTGACAGGTTTTCTGTGTCTGTTAGTATCTGACTTCCTAGTTTTCCTGGTTGTGAAGGGAGCAGCGACAGGAATAAAAGGGTTAAAAGTGTTCTTTTATGGAGAGAGGTTATGGTAGTTTCTGATGAACACACTAAGATAAATGGATTTGTTATTTTGGTTGCATTTGAATAGTGACATCATTTTTCAATTTTGGTACTCCCTTTTATTACATAAAAATAATGCTGTGTGTGGGTAAATGTAAGCAAGAGGAGAGACCATGACATTAACCATTGAATGTTGTCAAGAGGATTGTGACCCTAGTGTATAATGATCGCGGCAATGTGGGAAGACTGAAACACGTTATTTATATGCTTAGCTCTGAGGCACTTATGACATACTCTGTCCATTTGGAATGTATTTGAAAGAAACAAATGTATTTTGAAAGAATCAAAGGCTGAAGGACAACACTGTTGAAGGGCACTCGTCTTTGTAATTCATATATTTCTTAAAGTAAAATGCACAACGCATCTTTCGATTCAGATGGCTTCCAATTTTGTCGAGGTTCCAAGGATGAGTAGTTCCCAGACACTTCAGTGCAGTGGTGCGCCGCCATTAGCTACCTCGACAGGCTTGTCAGTCAGATCTTAATGTTTATTTATTTAGCGCAATTCAAAGCCTCTGGAAATACTGCTAGACAGGCTAAGAAAATACGGTCACTCTAGTTTCAGTGCTTCCTGTAGTTTTTCATTGCTTGCTTCGACCTTGAGAATGACAGTAAAATTAAACGTCTCTGTCTGAATCAAAATCACTTCTGCCAATCTGTGGCGAAGCTCAATATTGCAGTATTGTTTTAGTTATCCTTAATCATCGTGGAGGACTATAAATTGTTTTGGGGTGAATGATAGAAATATATTACAATTACATAATTCAGTCCTAAAGATGCAGATGCAATTGCTTTATTCAAGTAGTAGCACTGGGATGTTCTAGCAATTTCTTGGATTAATACTTAAAACTAACAGTACGTTTTGGTGGAAGTATTGGACAGAGGTTGTGAAGTCTGCCCTCATGTTTTTATTGAGTTTTCTTTCTTTTTAATGTGCATCTGAATTGTCGTTTATTAATTAGTGTATTATAACTTATTGTCTTGTTGCAGAATTAAGAAGAAACTGGTAGACCGCATAATTTATATAGTTTTTAGGGTGTCATAAATCAGAACCAGTTTAAAGCCATAATCTGAAGAGTATTGTCTTGTGAACAACAATACAGTCGACATGTTTGAAAATGTTGATTGGATTGCTGAATTTCCTGGTTATTACGAAAATTATTGGTGTGGAAATTTGAAGAAGTATGAACAAGAATCTTCTTTTCTGTGCATATATTTATTTATTGCGATAAATGGAGAGGAGAAGTGCTTCCCAAAAAGATAAAAAAAAACAGGAATAAATCCAAGACGTTCTTCAGCATGTTCCAGGGACGTGTGAGTTTACTGCGTGTTTGTTGGGGTATATCGCCTTCAAAGCTCATTCCTGATCGGGTGTAGAACTTATGCCTGTGATGAGATTGTTAAAATACGTTGTGAACTGAGTAAGATGAAAAGAGAAAAATATAATAGCTCTTAACACAGTTATGTCCTCATTTTATCTGTCCTTGAAACCCACAAGAGTTTGAGCGAGTTTCGGGTGTGGGGGGGGGGGGAGATCTGGTTTTATAAAGATGGAAGGACGGGATGTGAGGGTCATTCTCAGTTCAGGGCACATTTTGAGCTCTTTAGCTGTGATGGTTTCCATCACGATACCTTCCTTTAAAACTTTTAAACAAATTTCCACGAGTTATCGCCATCCATTCCTTCGGGGTATAGTGGCTTCCACCTAGACGCAAGGCCCTCAGGCTCTCTGTGTCTCCAGGCTCCACCTGAGCTACTCATGCATTCTGGAGTGTCAGATAACACACTAAGCATCATTTGGTGCAATACTGAAACAATGCATACCATACAGCGGCATAAAAGTACGAAAACTATTAACACTTAGTGTAACAATGGGACAAGTGATGTGCGTTGAAGCCCACCGAGGACCTGACAGGGTTTCAGGGTGATGTGCTCTTCGTTATTTTTCCTGCATTTCTCTGGTGGCTGTCCAGGCTGCTGCAGCAATTTGTTCGGGTTTCCATCAGCAGTGGGATGCATGGATCCTAGCGTCTCTTTCTCCAGTCTTTACTGCAGTCTGAGTGGTGAGCAGGATCTGGTATGATCTCAGGTGGGAGTTCCTCCGGGTCCCCTTCTGGTCCTTCACCACGGTAGAGTCCACAGGTTGGTGGGTGTCATAAAGCGTTCCTCGCATAAGCGGACATTGATGTTTGTGTGTAGGCGGGCAAAAAAAAAAAACTGCATCTTGCTTATCTTATGTGTTATCGCACATATCTGATGCACCTACGACCTATTACTCTGTCTACCTGTAGAGTATCAACAAAGCACTTATGCAAAGGTGCAAAGTACCAGCACAGAGCAGAGGATGTGCTTCTAAGGGATTCTGGACCCCGTGAAAGCCTATCACACTGGGCCTCCAACCCAAACCAATCCAATTATGTTCCAAATTTTTTAGGCCCCCCTGGAATCATCCTAACTCTCCCCCCCCCCCCCCCTTTACACCCCTGGCAGAACATGTGCAATGCTGGGCATGCCAATTAATTGCAGTGCCTGACCTCCCCCCACTCAAATTCCACCCATGGATCCACCGTCTTAACAAGATTTAACAGCTTCCCGCAGTATGCCACCAGACGTTTGTCCTTCTGTACAGTGTCTGTAGGCATATACCATGACAAGATGATGCTCCTATAGACATAGACCCCCCAGTGAGACGTTCATGAGGGGACTATCCAGTTGCCGAATGTGTTCTTGCTCTCGGCTACATCAGGACCACAGGGAGGCAGGTTCGCTAGTCCAAACTAGTCTCCTCTATCATTTTAGTTAATTTGGACTTAAGCACTCCATTAGCTCTCTGTACCACTCTCTCACTCTGGGGGTGTTATGTGCAATACTGTCTGACATCAATTCCCAGCCAATTGAGAGATGGCATTATTCACAAAGTGTGCCCTATTGTCAGATGTTAATTTAGCTGTAAGTCCCCAACGGGGAATGATTTCTTGTAGTAGTCATTTTGCTAATGCCTCCACTGTAGTTTTTCTACATAGAAGGCTTCTAACCATTGTGAAAATATATCTACAATCGCTAGACTATACCTATACCCTCTGCAGGGCATCATTCCCATGAAATAGATCAATCGGTATTTGAATGGTGTCTGTAGAATTGAATGTCTGGATGGTCAGATGAGCTTTCTTTCTCTCCATTGTTCTGGGTGCATATCAGGCAGTTTTTGCTAATTTTTTTTAGCACACGTTATGCACTCGCACGTATATCAATAGTTATTTACCCTTCCCTTCTTTTGACATATGGTCTTGGCCATGGGCCAGTTTAGCCGTACAGGGAAGATGTTGTTGGGGGAGGAAAGGAGGACCAGAGTGGCCGAGAATGGTGCCTGAGGGGGTCCTTGGCTTTTGAGTGACGCCGCTGGTCATGTGCTTCTGGAGAGCCAATCCCCTGGAGTTCAGAATGGATACAGGGGTGAATGATCGGTGTATGACACCAAGGCCATCTGGAGCAGTGGACTAAGGGCCATGCTGCGGGCCTTGGCTGCGGTATCGTGATGCTAGGATGGGCTCTGACGCCATCGGAATCCTCATGGCACGTGTAAATCCTCCATCCGCCATCAATATCAACAAATTATTTTTTCAGATTAGGAGACTGGCGCCCGATCACACATTAAATAAGTATTTATAGGAAATGAATACTTATTTAAGCATAAGTTCTTTTTTGGTCAAATAAAAAGGGCAACAGGTATTTCCACAGCAGCCGGAACACAGCTGATATCTTTAAACCCTTCAAACTAAAATTCTGAATGTCACTGCAACTGTTGTAGACACAGTTTAAATGCTAATAACTATATTTACAAAAAAAAAACGCAAAAAGTACAGCCACACCACCAACATCGTTTAACGGTATTTATTGACAATGTCTCCTCTTTTAAAAGATGATGTAGTTGCTAAGTCTTGATTCACTTCAGTGCTTATCACTTCCATGATTTACCAAAATCAACAGCTCCACTAACCAAGTTTAATAAGCACAAGGATACACTGAATTTAAACCAATTACTTACTTCTGGGTGTCACAATGTGCATCTCATTAATACTTTAGACATATTACCAATTTGCTTAATGAATTGTGGGTGAAAATAATATCTATAGAGTGCTGAAAAGTTGGCGTATATTATGTAAATAACAGTTTGTTGTTGTCAAAAATTAACTTAAATTGTGTGCTTGATTTTCTAATGGAAAATTCAGATTAATCAAAAAATTGGTAAAATAGTTGATAGATTAATCCATAGAAAATAGTTGTGGCAGCCCTACACAAAATAAGTAATAAAATTAAATTGTCATACTGAGGCTAATCGATTATCTCTCTGAAATAAAACTCTGCATGTCTCTGTAACTTCTGGGGTGATGTGGTGGCAGCAGGGTGGGAGCAGGGTTCAGGTCTCTGCCATGGCTCCGCGTGTGTGGAGGTTGCATGTTTTCCATTTGTTGTCGTGGGGTGTCCTCTGCATACTCTGGTTTTCACAGTCCAAAATCATGCTGAGGTTAATTTAAGTTAACAAAATTGCTCGTGGGTGTGAATGTGTGAGTGAATGGTGTGTGAGTGAGCCCAGTGATGGGTTGGCTCCCCATCCTGGGTTGTTCCCTGCTTTGTGCCCGTAGCCTCTGGGACAGGCTCCAGACCCCCCGCGACCCTGAACAGGACCAGTGGTTACAGAAACGGCTGGATTTCAGCTTCCCAAATGCAAACAATTAAGAATTGTATGTCGTGTATTTTACTAAATCACACTCACAGAACATTTCTGCCCGTCCTTTTTTGTTTTTAATTCTCCTTGTTTAATTTTCTGTCTGATCTTTTTTCACTTCCATTGCTGCTTAAAACAAGTGGACCCCACAATGAGAATCTAGTCTGTTAATTCGTACCTGATTTAAAATGGACCTTAAAATATGTTCATATTTTAGAGAATGTAATTAATATTTCCTCATTTAAGATATATATCACTCACCCATAACCCATCCGCTATTTATCAGAATGCTAGCTGTATAACAGATAAGAATTTTGATTCTTTGGGGATTGATGACAGAATGGTCGCTGGGTTTGGACTGTAGGGAGCCCTAGTCGGAATTGCCTTGTTTAGTGACTATAAATCTTGCACTGGATGCCAGAAGACCCCATTAGCCTTTTATCTGGGAGGATTGGGGTGTTACATAATGCGGTGGCACATGAAGTCAGAATGTTTTTGATCAGTAGTTGCTGAATAAGACGCCCAATGTCCTCTTTATGTTCAGGTCTCACCTGATGCTGTGGTTTGCATGGAGGTTAGGTGCACTTTGAGTCCACTGGAAGAGGGGCTACCCCCTTGATGAGGCCTACGACATATTTACCTTTTGTCCAGAGCGAATCAGGAACCTCATCAAGAGAGGGGTGTTCGGACTGCTGCAGCTGTAAATGGGGAGACACGTGAGAGCCTGGTTTGGAGAGATGACCCCGTTGAGTGGTGTGCATCACACAGTAATATGGGTAAATGGTGACTGGCAGCCTTGGGCTTGTTTTGACTCCCGAAATGGGGTCGATTGTCCAGTCTGTCACATCCATGCAAAACTTAGCAAACTCTCCCGCTTGCCTCCAGGCCCACTGTTTATTTTGGTATGTGGACACATGGGGCACCAGGCGCCATAATACAGGGATTTCTGTTGATGCAACACAGTTCCGAGAGTCCAGCAAACCTCCTCACATGTATAGTCCTTTCTAAACCATTACTTCTCAAACACGAAAGCTGACATTAGACGTACCCCGCAGGTCTCCTGGCCTGTGCATACCGCCCTCGTCCGGCCATCACTCAGACACACGCCTCACCGAATCCTGTGGTATCTGTCCAGCGCTTATGAATGTAAGATCCCAGCTATGGTAATAACCTGGCTGCTCTGGGCTGTAGGTGACCATCGATGGGGATAGTTACTCTGCTAACACAACCATCGACTCTTTAGGGGTGCAGTCGACAATGAGACTTTAACTTATGTTCTATGTTTTGAATAATGCCTTAACTGCCAGAACAAAGAACAGAATGTGCTGTCTCACCTGGCCAATAAAGCGAATTATGATTCTGATTCTAACTCTGACCTAATATTTTTTGAATGCTTTACCCATGATGGCTTCCATCACAGTATCGTGACTCAAAACACACGAAATCTGAAATGGCACAGTTCCATTTTGACGCGAGAATCCTGGCAGTGCTCTAGGTGGGCTGTTGCTCCTACCCTTACGCCTCATCGTTCGCAGCCTCCGACACCATGCGACGTGCACCTGTGGCTTGCCGGATAAAAAAGTTTTAACGAGGCGGCAGAACGCGGGAGCCAGACGGTGCCAAGTTGCCACCCCACCGCTAGCTAAATTTAGCCAGCAGCTGTTGGTAGTTTCGAATAAATAAAATGTTTACTAACCTCTTTGTGAAGAGAGTTAAGAATTAAAATTTTTTTGTGTGTAGACCCAAATGTTTAAATCTGTGATTGTATGATTAATTTCTATTTATGTACAGTATGATAGATCATACCCTTAGTTTAATACTTTATCAAAATATGTGTAAAAACAGCTTGAGTAAGAACCAAACGATCTACAACATGCATTAATGAACATTTTTAACTTTGGAGGAAAGTCTATGGTTTCTCCAATATCTACAATTCAGTGGTTTCAGTATTGAGTTGTTGGATTTATGTAGCATTTAAGCCTCCATACATAATTAATGGTAGAGGAATTATGCTTGTAACAGAAATGTTGTGTAGTTGCAGTAGAAGCCCTGAAATTGTGACACAATCACTCAAACTCAATTTCTTCGTATAATCTTTTTTTAATGTGCAAACTAAAAAATCATGTATATAAATCACATAAATGTAGGAGGGTGCGCAGGTTACTTTCCTAATGAATTAATGATTATTTGGTTAGATTATTGAACAGTGTTAGCTAATTCTAACCAATTTTATCTTGTTTGTTAAATGATTTATTTTGTATTTTTGGGAAATCCCAAAATTTTATCTAAACGTCATTTCTCTAAAAGTCACATGCTGGTGATAATTGCAGTTGATTCTTTTGTTTAATTGTTAAATTGCCTAACACCTGCAGTTTAATTGGGTTGTAAGCAAAGACAGCAGTCTATCTCAAAGGGCGGTGAGAGCTTCTCAGTGTTTGAGACGTTTATAGTTTAATTCTCATCGCATAAAGAATGCAGAGCTCTTGCATTTAGGTTTGCTGCATGTTTTGACCTGTTTGATAGTTTGCTTTTATTTTTAATCTTTTTTCCTTTTCTATTTTCTACCGAATCACTGCAAAAACATTTCCAGGGTGCTGTGTGAAATCGAATATAGCCTTTACCATCCATCCATCCATCCATCCATCCATTTTCTATACCCGCTTATCCTACTGGGTCGCGGGGGGTCTGGAGCCTACCCAGAAGCAACGGGCACGAGGCGGGGAACAACCCTGGACAGGGGGCCAGCCCATCGCCGGGGCACACTCATACACACACAGGCACACCTACGGGCAATTTAGCAACTCCAATCAGCCACAGCATGTCTTTAGACTGTGGGGGGAAACCGGAGTACCCGGAGGAAACCCCACGACGGCACAGGGAGAACATGCAAACTCCACACACATGGAACCCAGGTCCCAGTGGTGTGAGGCAACAGTGCTAACCACTGCACCACCAGGCCGCCCCTAGCCTTTACCAGTGGCGGGTTATTTTATTATTATTATTTTTTAAAGTCACTAGCATAGGATGACAAAGTTTTTGTCTCCACATTCTGCAGCTGCAGCAGAGACTCTATATATTTTTGAATATGAATGTTCATTCATTTAGCAGACACTTTTGTCCAAAGTGATATAGAAGTGAGTCAGAGACGTATAGCTGTCAACAAGCCAACTAGTCCATTTGGCGAAGCCCGCGATGAATGCCGTAACTATACAGCTCCTTTCAAACGTAGCAATAACCTAATAAAGTAGCTCTTCAAATCAAAAAATAAAATGCAACATTGTAGATCCTTGTACATTATGCAATGTC
>JAODUD010000041.1:7915961-7952421 GCA_026784285.1 Stomatorhinus walkeri | reverse complement strand
CCCCCCCCCCCCCCCCCCCCCCCCCCCCCCCCCCACAATGCACTTTCTTTGGAAGTCTCTGTACCTTCCCCAACTCGCACAATAGCTTGATTGCATTGTCACATGACTCTTGCGTTATATATAATAATGTAATGTGATTGCGTATTGGGTGCTGCTGCTATGACATTTCTGTTCATCTCACGGCTCTATGTGGACATGCGTGCTACCAGCCAAGAAAAAAAAAACAACACGACGTGCTTTGACCTTGATGACATGCAAAGGTCCATCTATATAATGATAGATAATTGAAGATGTTTCCTGAGCCTGGGGGGATCTGATCGTATCCCATTTCTCTGTGATGTGACGCCACTTAATGCACGAGCAGGACCCAATGAAAAGTCGTCACTTCAATCCACCTATCAAATGCAGTGCAGGAACACAAAAGATGATGATGATGATGATGATGATGCAAAGGAACTCCCACATAACATAAAGTAACTATTAAGCTGTGCAACAAATCATTTATAATAGCATTACTATAAATAAAGATATATGTAGGGGTTCCTACAGAACGTCAATTTACTGGCAATTTTTTTCAGCACAGTTCCTTCCCAGTATTGTGACAAATGGATAGTTCCAGCTGTATTCTCCTTCTTTTATGCTGGGATTGATGAAAAATTCCTTTTGTCTGGATGAAATGCAAATGCCACTTTGTCTTAGTCATACAACACTTAAAACTTAATATTTTAAGACACTTTATTTCATTTTTTGTTTTTGATGTGTAATACTTTATTGCAGAATATTGCACTTAATTTGGATATTGTTTAAGCTGTGTTTAAACTTGCTTCACTATTTTTTCCCTCATGTCCTTTAACATTTAACAAGCTTAAATATGTTAACGATGGATTTTAATTCTTAACATTACAATGTAAAGTACCCTGATTGGAGATTAACTAATTTCACATTTTGTATTAGTCAGCACAATAATGGGCTTTGCGTCATTTTTTGGTGAAATAATTTATTTCAGTTAATGGTTTTTTTCCTCTGCATAATTTTCTTAAATAACTTGTTCGTTTCATTAAGAACTGGGATTTTCGTATGGAAATAAGCCAAAGTGAAATTGGGTACTGTTGTGCACTAAGTTCCATTTTAAATACCGGGTAGTACTTACTGAATAACTATATTTTTCTGTATTTTTGCCAATCAGTTTTTCCACTTGAAGTAGGCAGTTTCATTTTAAACAAAAACACACTGTAACTAGAGCTAACTATTATTTGGTTTATTTGGTTAATCGTTTCTTATTAAATGTAAGAATGAATGACAGTGACAACATTTGAGACTTCCTGTCATGTAATGAGCTCAGGAAATCAAGGTTCCTCTTAATAAAGGAGTTTACCACTAATAACGTTGAAGATGATGGAATATATCAAGTGGAATGTATAAAATGTATTTGAGTAATGAGTTTGAATGTGCTATTTTGAAGGCAGTATTTCGTATAGCCATCAGCTGTTGTGAATGATCTTCATGCTGACATTAAGATCTCTGCCTAATAATCCCCCTTCTCTTGTTTCAGGTGGTTCTCGTCTTTGTACTTAGCATTGCTGCCCTTATAATATACTTCATAGACTCCTCTGAGTAAGTACTCTTCCTTTCCTATGTTGATGTTTGTTTTGCTACTAATAATATTTTTACCATGCGATATAATGTACTCACTTTTCAAGAATGCCACCAAAAGTATGTGTTTATTTTGCAGCTTATCATGTAGTGTAAGTGAACAGTGTTGTTGAGAAGCAAGATTCAGACAAATCTGGCTGTCATGAAAATGGCTACAATAATCTGACAGACGTATCAGGTTTTCATTGTGAACAATCGGAATTAAATTTCATCATTTAACATCTTCTTGAATTCTTTTAGCCAGATGTAAAGCAACTTACGATTATATGGGATTACATAGAGTGGTCATACTGTATATCTGCATATTTACTTGTAAATTAAATGAGTAACTGTTAGAGAACATAGAGAAGTTGTGCATTTATGTTTTTAAAGAACAGCATACAAAGAACTGCACAACTGAAAAATGCATCGTCTAGTTCTCCCCCTAACCTTCTGTAAGATATCTCTACTCTGCTTCCTGGCAACGTACTTATTATTTTTTGTCAATGGAACCAAGCAACATGAAGCAGTTTCCATGACAACTGCTGGCAAATTACCTTGATTTTTCTCCTCCCTTCCTCCTCTCTGCCTTAAAGCAGGTGGTCAATTTGCCCTGAACGGTCAATGTCAAACTGCCAACAAATAGATTTTAGTGCTATGATGACACCCACATGAAATTTTTTAAATATTGCACCATTTTGAAAGCCTTTGTTTCTTTCTAGTAAAGAGAGATTTCAAAGCACTGTGTATGATTCATGCTATTTTAACAGATCAAAGAAAAAAAACACACATGTATACACGTTTTAGGTGATTTACCCGTCAATAACAAATTGCCTAAAATGATCATAGGAAGGAAATAATGAGGAATAATGTTCAATAATCAGGCTGACCAATCGGGTAGCGGCTTTCTAATTTCTTTCCGGTTGAACAGCTTGAATTGTGGCCCTTGGAATGCAGCGTGTGAATGGATGATTAAAGTTGTGAAGCAGAAGCCCTTCCTCCCAGTATACTCCTCAGGGAGTCGGCATTATGCTAGTGTTCGTGCACCGGCGCCCTTTTCACAAGTCTGCAGTGTGATGCCCGCTGGCGATGGAATTCCTACTCCAGGCTTGTTTGTCGAGAACATCAATCCTAAACCCAGTGTTTAAATTCTCATTTTGTTGTTAAACCGTCAAACATTAAAACAATGGAGATTAAACATATTGAACGATCAAGACATACATCTCTAATCTTGGTTCTCTCCCCGTCCATTCCCCAAAAAAGTATTTTAGTATGTAAAGGTAAGAAATGCATGAAACATATTTTTATTATTGACTTTTAATATGTTTTTGTTTTCATAATTATTTTTCAGTTAAGCAAACAGGATGCAAGTGTAACGTTTATTAGACTTCACGGCCACGTATTTTCTCTTGATCTGGGCTTAACTTTCATGGTACTAAAAGTACTATTTGATTAACTATTTATTGTTTTGGTTATGTACTGTGCATAATTTTGTGAAAATGTGTAATTTTACCAAAATCGGATTTTTACCCTTGCACCAAACTTTACAAAAAACAGTCATTGTAAGCCATTTTTAAAAATTACTTTATACTATTTTTACACAACATTTTAATTTAGATTTTCTGGGCCCATTTCACATTCTTATGTAAGTGCTTTTGATTGCGTTTCGTTGTCTATTTGTTGAATATTTTCAGGGCTTGTCTCTTAGCATTGGTCATGTGACACTCGTGCGCATGGATTCGAATAACTCATATGTTTATTATAAGCGTCCTGAATGACAGGGGGTAGCACTCGGAACTCTTTCTCTATATGGGCATGTCCCTGATTTTGGAGGTCAGCCACCATCCAAAAAAAGACCTCGGAGACAGAGCATCCTAAGTGCTTTACAGAAGGCAATCCCCACAGTAAGGCTACTCCTTTAAGGAAAATTAATTGTCAGAAACTGTATGAGAAGTTTCATGTTAGTTTTATGAGCCTGAAGATCCATTAGTATGACTGATGGATTTATAGTACATCACTGTTTCCTATGGTGATCAATAATCCAAATTCCAATAATTCCAGTGTTATTTTGGCCTTCTCTAGCCCTCTGTAACTTACCTGTTAAAAAGTCTATTCAACAAATATATTTTGAATCTATTTGCAGAAAGAAAAACTCTTTAAAATTCCTTATGGATTAGATGTGCACCCTGGAATGAACGCAGGCAAATTTATGCATTAATATCGGTGCCATAAAACATCTATGACCAAGTAAAAGCCCAGTTTTTCTACCACTTAGTCTATGGTCTGTAAAAGTCAGCAACATAACCATTCAAGTTGCACTTCTTTAACAAAATGTATGTGGCGTTCTTTGTATAGCAAAGCGTCACATGGTGAAACATTTTACTCAACCTGCTTTTATATTTTAAGTGTTCCATTCCTCATTAATAAACATTTATGTATTAAAAAGTCAATTAAAATGGCTGCAGAGGAGCACAACATTATAGGAGGTATCTAGATGTTATTATATAGTGAACATAATTTGGTAATTAATTATGAGATATTGACTGTAGCTATACAATTTGTAAATAGAGTTTTGTGATAGTTAATTCAGTTAATATTGTGATTACAGTGCTGGTTCCTAATGAAAATAATTTATAATGACTTTCCACTCTGCTAATTTATACATCACAGATACAAAATGTTTAGTGTATTGTGTAAAATTTACCCATGAAATTAGGCGCAGAGTTATATAGTTAAATATGAATCGATGTGAGGAGCCAGCAGTGAAGATGGTGCCCCACATAACCTGACGCACATCTAATCACAGATATACAGAAGGCCACCTTGATTATGGGCATATTTTGAGACCCCCTGATCTGCAATGTGACATTTCTTGACCATTTCTAAACTTCTGTCTCTAGAAATCTGTGCTTCACCTCCATCCTTACTTGCATTTATGAAGTTGGCTTTGAGACACATTGTGCCATAGATGCCTGTCAGTACCAAACTGAAAGTTAACTCGTAAAAACTGCCAAGTTTCCAAAGGTTCCATTTTCTAGTGAACTTGCTATCCATCTTTAGTTTGAGGTTTCTGCTATTTTATGTACTGACGACTTGCGGAGGTTTAAATGGATCCTAGTGCATGGCCAGTCTTCGGTGTTATTTGATAGATGAATCCAGGTGCTATGGAAGCTTTCAACGCATCCCGACAAGCAGCCAGTGCAGCTACGCAAATGAAATTGTTTAATTTCCATAATGTGAGGGGTCAGGGCTTTTGAGGAACAGGGAATGAGGCTAGCTGCTGTCTTACAGCAATCGGCATTACTCAGTAAATGAGGGAGAAATGGACTGTCATTTAAATAGGGCTGTCTTTGTGTGCCTGCATTCCCGTGCGTTCACGCTCGCTTGCTGTTAGTAGCTGTATAACTTGCTGATTGCACTGATTTCCACATTTATTAGCGAGGGCGTCTGATGCGCCGAAGGAAAATCTGTCCGTAGGTCAGAGAGAACCAACAGACCCCCGATGGGTAGAGACGTGGGAAAAGGACATGTGAATAAAGCAGCTCTGGAGAAAAATAGTGAGTTTTTATTCTGTCATGGTTGTACAATAGCTTGTTAAAAAAGTAGGCATGACAGATTTTCTTGGAGGAGGAAGACTTTCTTTAGCATCCCCGACTGTTAGGTCATCTTCGATCGCAGCCCTCCTTTCGGGAATAGCGAGAAGCGCTGTCACTTCTGTTCCTCTTCCTGGATTATTCATTTAAGATGTGTCTTTACATCGAAGGGTGTTTGGTTTTACCAGCCATATGGCCTGGATTGGCTCTTGTTTGGTTGTCCGCCTTGGAGCTTGAGTTACACCTATAGCAGTAGCGGGTGTCTCTCTCCTCTCGTCCCTGTCACACTATAAACAATGCGGTGTAGTTTTTCACTTAATGCATTTAAACGGGGTAACTGAAGAAAACGATCTTTAAAAATTAACTGAGCTTCACCAGACTCAACACCAACGCCAAGTTTCAAACGTCATACATTTATTTGATATAGAAAATATGTAGATTCTATAAAAAGACTTGTGCTGCAGTACTGGGAGATTGTCAGCATGCTTAAGATTTATACTTATGAGGCTGCTGATGTTTGGAAGAACTGTGAGAAAGATGGGCACCTTTTATGTGCTTTTCACACGCTTCCTGTGTTTTGTTGTAAGATGTAATATACAGGCCAGGAAAAGCCAGGTCTAAATAAAGGTCTTTTTATAGGCCATTGTACCTGTACTTAAAGTTACAGGTATGCTGATATTTCTTTGCCAGCAGCTCCTTCAGTGTAGAAGCTGAAGGGAGTTGGAGCTTTTCACTGTGTCTCCATAAAGTGAACGCTGCAGATACCCAGATTATGTCATTTGACTTTTAATGGTCCGCTGCTATGCTCTTTTGCCGCAGTGCAAAGTGCAAAGCAGCAGAGGCGGATATTTCAGGTCCAGAAAGTAAAAATCCAGACCAGAATTTTCTTTGAACCAACTCGCTGAATACTCTGTGACTGTGGCTCTTTATACCCAATTGGTTGGTGGAAACAAAATCTTGGTTTGGATTTTTACTTTCTGGACCTGAAATATCCGCCTCTGCTGCTTTGCACTTTGCACTGCGGTTACTCTAGCACCTGTGTGTGGAGTTTAGTGTCAGGGCACATGATTCTTTTACTTCGTGAGGATACCTCAGAGCTTCAGGGTTGGGTGTTTGAATCGAGCCTACTTCGTGTTTGTGAAATTTGCAAGTTACCCAGTGTGGGTGTCCTCCAGGTGCTCCAGTTTCCCCCTGCAGTCCAAAGTTATGCAGTTAGGATAACCGACATCTCTAAATTGCCCATAGTGTATCATTGTGTGTGTGCGTGTTTGAACTCTGTGGGGACTGGTGTCCTATTCAGAGTGTAACCCAGCCTTATGCCCTGAGCTACCAAGATCAGCAAATGGGTAGATGGCTCATAACTTTGGAAATACATGCATCATATAAATATATTTGAAAATGTAATAGGGTTAATATGAATTATTTTACAGCATCTTTACCTTGCTTTTTTAAGCACGTTTATAAAGACGTCCTATTTGTTCCTGACTTTTATTGCCTTGCATGTTGAATTTGGCGTTTGGCTGCTGTTAAATATTCCCCGTATAGATTTATAAAATCAAATTGAATTTAGCCAACTTAAAATGTAGGACGTCCAACCAGAATTAATTTTCTGGAGGAGTTAAGACCGGTATGTTATGTTCATTTGTTTGGGATGATTGTAGGGATTGTAGTTACTACTCATTGGTTAGCCTGAGTGTTTGGTCATGGGCAGCCGTGGGGAGGTTGCTATTAAAAAGGGACAGTCTGGCATCACATGGTCTGACTGGTAAGAAATGATCGAATGCGCAAAATAGAGGATCACATTCACGAAACCTGGAAAGACTCAGTAGTGCCTTTTAATCCGGGCGGCTGTTTGTAAGAGATACTATCTGGATGCAAATCGGCGCCAGGAGCCTGTGCGGTTTCTGACTCTGCAGTACAAACGCGGTGTATGGCTGCCCCCTTCAGAGCCTGGGTGGCTGCATGCCGTACTCCCCAGCTTCACCACCGAGCGAATCCCTGCCGGTCTAGCATGGTTGAAATTGGCTTTACCTACCTAATTGCTTACACCAGTGTTTCCCAATCCGGTCCTCGGGGGCCCACTGCCGATCCACATTTTTGCTCCCTCCCAGCTCCCTGCAAGACAGTCCATATTTTTGCTCCCCACCAGGAGCTAGGAAGGAGCAAAAACATTGACTGTCTGTAGGTTTCTGAGGGCCAGATTGGGAAGCTCTGGCTTACACGGTTGAATGCGGGGTCAGTGCTGTTTTAATTATTCATGTGACCAGCAGCTGAGTGACTTTTCTGTGCCCCCTCTTCATGGCCTTCCGCTATCTCCTTGTCCTGTTATCTCCTCTTGTCACCTATCAGTAACTAAGATAAAGTGGCACAAGGACAATATCCTGTAATTATCGCAAGTAGTCTACTCTGAGTTAAGTATGCCTCTTGGTAAATTCTTGCCAAGAACCATCCACAAACAGCCCTAATATATTAAACATTCTCAGTAATATAAATCTTGCATCGGTAATCTGTTGATTGCTACTTTACATTTGTCTGAGGTGTGCAAATGTTGAAAAAGAAGCAGCATTTATTTTGAATGGTAGATATTCAGGTTTTTTTTAAAGGAAATGTGCTGGGCTGCATTAACCTTTTCCCCTATTCTTCTGCGATATTTACTTATTCATCAGTGGCATTTTTTTTTTCTCGTGTTTTCTGCTAAATGTTTCTAGTGCATTTTCTTCCTTGTCCTCGGTGTCTCTCTTGAACTGTATTTGAGTTTTCTAACTTTAAAGTGCATGGAGTTTGTAAAAGTAATGGGCAGGTATATCAGCAATATTTGTAACCTCAGTGCAGTATCCTTTACCTTGTGACTTTGACCCACCTAAGCAGTTTTAAGATGGATGGATGGATGAATGGAGGGACGAATGAAATATCATTTATTAGTCTTTAGCATAGTCAAGTACGTGTGGACAAAGGAAAAAATGAATGGCTTTATTAGTCACCATGAAGCATTGCTGGTATGGTGTGGGGGGAGAAAAGCTATGGATATTTTTAGTATTCTCACACTGGTTTTATTTGTCCAGTGTCTCTGATGGTGCTAAATCATTCTTTTCCTAGTTCTACTGCTCTGGCCTAAATCTATCATTGATGTATTAACCAGGCCTTGTTTCATATCATCTTTTGCCCAGGGGACGTACTGCGGGCTCATTGATGTAGGTTTTACTGCATGGCAGCCGGGCCATGTGTAAGCTGCATGCCGCCATAGCGCCCCCTAGCTCGTCATTGCTGACTGCATCGCCCAGCCTGCGACATATCTAGTCTAATGTGTTGCACAATGAATGACTATGCATGCGTCAACGTTGTGGGCCCTTTATTTCCTTTATTTCTTCTCCAAAGATGCCCGTGCCTTCAAAGTCAAGGAACATGCTCAACACAACATTACGGTTATATTTGCCATTCTCTGTCAAATATAATGCAGACCATAATGCTGACTGAGCGTTTTTTTTTTTCCCGTTATCCGGAGCAACAGGTGCTATACGACTTGCTTTTGTTCGTATGTGTAATATACGCATACGTGTTCGAGATTAGGCCATAAAAACATTAGGCCAAAGATGTATTTTTTTATGTATGTTTTATCCCTTTCTCATATTTCATGTTCGCTACTTTTAAAAAATTTGTTCCACGTCTTCTTTTCGAGTATTGTTTTCCATTGGAATTTAGCTAGCTTGTTACGCTTATTTATGAGCTAGCTTTTTTTACATTGATGTAACTTTGAGATGCTATTAAAAAGGTGGGGGGCGGACTTGCGGTTGCCCTCTGACCTTTTTGATAATATCCTGAGCACCACACTGTTTTGCCGTGCTTCATGCCAGGAGGGAACGGGCATTAAATCTTCTGCTTCTTTTATAAAACACATGAATACACAGTATTGTGGGTAGTATTATACAGCTGCTTATAGCACATGAAAGCTTACTTGAGGTAGAATCTGAACAGGGCTATCAAACGGAGAATTGGCAGACTAGAATTATATAGACAAGTGTGTTGGTTGTATTAAGCAGTGGATTATTTGTGATAAAGTGAAGCATCTGTGCTTTTTTTGGTTGTGCAGGGCTTTGGTAGAGCATGGTATCAGGGCTGACAGTAACAACAGTAATCATCTGCTTACCTGCTGAGGAAAAAGGCTATTTGTGTGCCCACAGAACACATATAGGTGGCTGGTCTCAATGGCACTCCATGCCTGGCTTTCACATGGGGAAAGTCATACAGATATTGTCCCAACAGTAAACAGCTACACATTCGGTGCCAGAGACCAGGTCCTTAGCCCACTGGCCAATGTGGCAGTCGGCTTACCTGTAATTGTCTCTGATGCAAGAGGCTGTCTTTCTAGGCTGAAATAGAGGGTATCACAATAACATCTAAGGGTTTTGGCTTAGAAAAACTTGCTTAGTGACCATACCGTTCATAGTCTGTCACCGTTTAAGCACATCTCAGTAGATCATATATCAAAGTTAGCTTACATGGAAACGTCACACCCAAAAATGATCTAAAAGAGACATGATTCTTTTTCTTTTTTTGCTTCTGATGAAGGAATAACCACCTCTGAAATAAATAAATAAATAAATAAAATGTTAAAATGACAATGAACGCCTTTGAGGACAACTGCAGTGAAACCCCTTGACAGCACAAATTGACGGTGCGCTTTCAAAAACGGACTGCTGCTGTTTGCTGAAGTGTAAAATGTCTTTTAAATCTTTGAATAAAAACTCAGAGGACACTCTCGATGCCATAGTGTTGTAGGCCATAATGATCTTCAAACTCGTATCCATTCCATGATTGCCTGTTTTTGCATTCAGTGTACGCGTTTTGTTTTGCAGTGTCACAGAAAATACTCTTTCCTGTGGCTGTTATTTAGATGAGACACTTATTTCCCTGTTCTCTGACACTGTATATTTCTTCTTCCCTTTATAACTGCATTTTCTTCACAAGTAATTTACTATTTTAGTTCTGCGACATCTTGATAAAACTGGATCATTGTACATCTTCTGCCTTCATTGGGGAACTTGAGATTTGTGCAAACACTAAATAACTACCCCTGTGTTGTCTGTGTATTTTGTGGTATTTGTAAAGCTTTTGTAATTGCCATATGTCCTGTATAATGTATGTGTTTTTGTGGTTTGAAATAAGAGATGTTCCATTTGTTGTTTGTATTCAAACAAGTGACAGGTGCTGTTAGTGTCTGTCATGTGTATCCACGGCTTCCCACTGGTGTGCACATTCAGAGCTGTTTAAAGTGTGGGCTACGTTTGTCTACTAAAGAAAAGGCCAAAACAGAGGGCTGACAAGCTATGAATTATATAAACGTGTGACAAAATGAGAGGAAAAAGCTTTAGTGATATGACAATCTACCATTAACTTGTGTCTTTTAATGAAGACTAATGTATTCCACACTTCTGGAGGGATATCTGACTGCATGTTTCATTCTTTGTCGCTCCTGGGAGTTTTACGTACAGAGAAACGTTCTGAAGGCAGAACGAAAAATGAGGAGGTGGGTTCAAGCAACTAGAGGAGGAGGGTCCGACCAATGACGGGTTTTGGTCCTGCCTCTTGAAGTTGCTTGGCCCCACCCCCTCTACAATCTGATTGGTAATCGCTCTGAACCAATCATTTTTCGTTCTGCCCTCAGAACATTTTTGTGTATGTAAAACTCCCACGAGTTTCTTTGTCTCACTTGATTCTTCCATGTCTTACATGGATAAATGTGTATACTGTAGCCCCTTTTTACAACAAATGAGTAATTTTTTATTTAAAATAAATATATCTGCTTTGCAATTAGACCTGGATTTGAACCCAGCTCTATAGCAGATATTTTTTTGTATTTAAAATTTTATGGTAGGGGGTGGGAGCAATGGAACAAATTTTCATGTCGTAGAACATATCTATATAGGTGTAGAATTTATGCATTTGGATAGAAGTCCATTAATCTAGAGATTTTCCTTCAATTCCAAAAGAATTTGACCTTCGCTTTCTCATTGCATTCGCATATACAAGACATAAGGTTGTAGTGGATTTTTCAAGCTGTTTTTTTTTTTAACACCTGACATTTTCACAGAGTATTTATGCATATGTATGATAATAATTGTAGTACTTTACCTGAATTAGAACCTTTGTTAAATTCATACCAAGCAAGGAGCTTTATTAAGGATTTCAGAACTTCATATTGCAAGGTTTTTGCTATATTGATTAGGAACTAGATTTTGTAGAACTGTATAATAAAATGCTGTTGGGTCGTACTGAAATTATTCACCACAATCATGTCACAGCACTGTAAATTACATAGTTAACTAAGCAATGAAGACATTCGGCACATTGTAGCATTTATAAAATATATTAAAATAATTCCTCACCCTTGTTCAGCAGTAGGAAAAACGTCTGGAATTGATGCTATTTATTACAGCATGGTATATACTTGATAAGATTTGTAAGTATGTATGTACTGCACATATGTACTTACTGTATATATGTAGCTGTAAATAAATGTCATTGTAGTAAAAAGGGGAATATTACAGCATCGTATTTCATTTTTCAAATTTTCTTGGTTAATGCTATTGCTTGTTTATATGTGAAATTGGATGTTAACTGTGTCTTTTGTGACTCACCCCCTACATCATATAAAATCTTAAGCTTCCCTGTTTCATTTCATTGATTTGTATGCACATAATTTTTTTAACTTCTGTTGTGAAGAATGCAAAGGGTTATATTGCTTAAATGCTATTCATATATAAATGGTTAAATTTAATTGCTTTATCTCATTAATAATACCCCTCCAGCACTCAACCTTCTAGAGGACCACAGTAAGAAGAGCGACCTGGTTAAATTAGCCAGTTTCAAATACTGCTTAGTGAGAGTATTTGTTGATGAAGTGGCTGTAATATAAACATAGGGTCCATACAGCACAGTTGTACACTGGAAGAATGTGATGATCTCCTTTTCTCATCAAAAAACTCTGTGACACTAACAACGTAGGTGCACATAGTATTCATTTGCATTCTTAACATAATCACTTGGCGATTAAAAATGAAGAGGCAACAAAGCTGAAATTAGAAATATCCGATCATCAATTGGAATTCTGGATGTTTATTATATATAACTGTTGGTGTTTGAATAGATTTTTAATTGATTTTGAGCAATTCAATGGGTATCATGGATAAATATTTTTAAAATGACAGTCTGAATCCAGAAAATGATTTTTTTTCCTGTCGTAGTATTTTATGCAAGTTTGCTCTTAAAATAATTCGATTTGACCGGTGGGAGATTAGTACTGCCGCTAAGTGTTAATTACAGTTATCTCAGTATCAAACAAATGTTCTCCAGTCACCAAGCTGTTTTTGAATCTTCTAGAATATGTGTGATATTGCCCTATAGAGGGCGCTACAAAGTTAGTTGTTATTTTTGATGTTGTACTGTGGGGACATGGAGAATGAGGTCTAACAAACTCATTACACAAATGACACTTGTCTGAAAATATGTGAGCATGTCTCCAAAGCTTTTGAAAAGAGTATTAGGCTGATTACCCTAGGGAGCAGAATTCATATCACACAAAGCATGCAATGAAGTGGAATTCAGTGACCTGTCTCTGAGTCTGACAGCAGGCCCACTGCTTCCAGCTGTATGGTGACACCTGCTTCAATGCAGATTAAAATATTCAAGCCAGTCAATCCTTACTGTGGCCTCTGGGAGGTGGAGTGCAAGAAGGAGTTGCTATTGTCCTCAGTGCAACCCCCAGTCCACCGCAATAGGTACAATTAACAGTTTAATTTAGGGCGGTGTTTCCCAACCCAGTCCTCGGGGAACCCCGGACATCCACGTTTTTTGCTTCCTCTCAGCTCCCAGCACACCTATGCCAGGTTTTCAGTGTTCCTAATTGGCTGGGAGCTGGGAGGAAGCAAAAATGTGGACTAAAGCCTGGAGTTCCCTGAGGACTGGGTTGGGAAACACTGATCTAGGGGATTAAAGACATTGCTGCAGTATACTTTCGGGGCTAGTTTTACTGGGTTTGTCAACACTGGGTTGTCATTTAAGGCTTTGCGATTTATTACCTTCATATTTAATTACTAAATAGCCATTTACTATTTATTAATACATCCAGTAAATCAGATATGATTAATAGTTCTTTGTGTTTTGTAGACAATAGATTACAGTACATGTTAGATTGATGTAAGCAATGTCCCTGTAGTTACACTGTTGGCCTTGGTCTTTGCCAAATTTCTATTACATTTGGTATCACCTCTTTTTATCTTTATTGATCTTTTTTGTGGTTATGCCGACACCTGGGGTGTCCTGCAGACGTGGGTGTGTTGCGTTACCTTCTTTGTTTAAGCTAGCGAGCTGTCAGAGTCCTGCATGTGTACTAAGCTGATCGCTGTGCCATTCATGCGATCCAGCGCACCGATGCTGCCACTCGCGCCACCCAATGGGGAGCCTGCTGGAAAGTCGGTTATCTCTCCCCCCCACCCCCCGTCCTCCAGGTTTCACCTGTTTTGTTTCTGCCCCACGTTAAATGTGGTTTTTTACCAAGCCATTACATTTTTCCATTTCGATCCTTAGTGCCCGAATCTGACATTACTGGTTCCAGTGCACTCAATGCTACTGTATTGCTATGGCTGCTTGAATACACACAATATGGACACAAAGCTTGCATGCACTAATTAACCCTTAAAGTACTGCTTCTGCAATTATGTTGCAACTTTTTTGAAATTATAACTCTCTAAACTATTCTCTTTCTTACTTAAACGTCAGATTTAAAAAAAAAAATACTCTAAAACGTTAGTTTAATGCACATTAAAATTTATAAGTGATTTCTGTGTGATATACTTTACTTATGCAATTATTTTTAAATCGTACTTTAATTTCAGTACTTGTAACTGCTCCCTTCCTCTGTCTTTTATGTACTTTGAAACATTGTTCTATATGAGCAATTCAGTTCTTTAAGGGTTAATCTGGGGTATCAAGATGTATTGAAATTACATGCCTGTATGAATATATATGCATGATTTTATTCTTTACTACAGAGAACAGTCTTGACAAAATCAGTGCACCTCTTATAAATGTTTTATTTCTGTTCAGAAATTGTTTTTAATAGCATTTCCAGGAAAGAAGAATGCATCTTAAATTGTCTGATAACAAGATATTGAACAGATATAAAAATTAAATGAAATTAAATGCTAAAATCTCTCTTTCATTGTTGTTGTTTTAATAGCCCCATAGAGTCCTGTCAGAATTTCTACGAAGATTTCACGTTACAAATCGACATGGCTTTCAACGTCTTCTTCTTATTGTACTTTGGTCTCCGCGTAAGTACAAAATGTCCTAAGAATGTATAAGATGCCTTTTTGCCCTGTCAGCTAACTGAAGACTGAATAAATATTTTTTCAGAAAGTCAGAATTTATTTGAGATTGGTAGGAAGTGATCATAGGCATTTTAAGTGCTTAGTGAAAGAAACACTCTCTCTGCTGTCGACATGATTTGTTTCCCACAGTTCATTGCAGCCAACGATAAGCTCTGGTTTTGGCTGGAGGTGAACTCGGTTGTGGACTTCTTCACGGTTCCACCAGTGTTTGTGTCTGTGTATTTAAACAGAAGCTGGCTGGGTAAGTCCCCCCCCCCCCCTTCCCTCCTTGTTTGGCCTTTCCTGTTTGAGAAATTTACTTCCTGGGGTTGTGAGTCAGCGCTTGCCTCGCATTGAAAGTGATGAGGTGGAACACCAATGTCATCACACAAAACACAAACAAATCGCAGAGAATCTATAGAAATCTGTAAAAAGACCTGGGGCAGGTGGTGTCAAAATAAATAAGTGAAGCGTGCTGTTTCAAGACTGTAGGAGAAAAGGTTTTGCTTACCCTAATGGACACTGTGCCCTGTATTGGGTCAGTCTTTGGGAAAATGAAAGGATGTCCGAATGGTTGTTTAGTTGTAGACCGGATGTGGGTAAGACAACAGTTACCTCTAGGAACTGGATCTCAATGTAGAGCAATAAATTAGAAAGCTGATGTACCGAGTTTATTGCGCTGTTTATATTTGTTTGTCCGATATTTTTGCATTTAACCAGCTTTTTACATACTTTTTAAGTATGTAAATCATATGGAAATTCTGTGCTATCCATGCACAACCATATCTATGTTTTGTGTAAATCATTAATTTTTGGAGTACAAAAGTCCAAATGAAAGAGTTATTTTTTTCATTTATGTTCTATTATTCCAGCGAGTGTGTGACAGGACATTTATAATATATCCTAAGTATATGTCAATACAAATGGTTTCATTCTCGGCAGCACGACGGTTCTGAGGGAAGCCTCCTGGGTTGCAGGTTTGAATGTGTTTGTTTTATGATTTACTCCCAGGGTGTGAGTTTTGACACTCTAGCAGTGCGTTTTCTCCCACATTGTACATAGCATATGCCTGCCAAAGTAAAATGGTTCTATTTGTGTCTGATTATCCTCTGTGGAGTTCATCCTAACTTTCTGACTCGTTATTTGTAGGATGGCCTGTATATTATCATACCCTCTAATTGGATAATTGGTTATTGGAAATGGATGTGTGATTTTCTCCTCTATTCCCATCCGCCTTCCCGTTATCGGTTATTTTTGATTTGCGGCGGTTCCCTCTGCTGTGCCTGCATGTCCGCGTCCCCCCTGCGGGACACCCAGAGGCTCACAACATGGCCACTGGTACTTCTGCTCACTCCGCTAATGGATTTGGCTTGTACTCTTGCGTCCTCTGTAATTCACAAAGCTTATTTGTCTCCTCATAGTAATGATTTTCAGTCAGAGTGAGTCAGCATCGGGAGGGAGATGGGGAAGAAGTGCAGCGTCAGGGGGATGCAGGAACACGCTGGCCGGGGTGGCCACAGGGCACATGGACACACGTCTCTGTCGGGGAGCTCTGGAAGGCCCCGGCGCACATTCCAGCAACATGACATCATCAAAGGTTACTGCCTCTGTGCCTCATGCTGGCTACAGCACCGGGCTGCTCCAAGGCCCAGTGAAGCTGTGTACTCTGTGGGCGAATTCAGCATGTGTGATATGTTAGTGGAACAGGTGGTGTTTTTAAGGAACCTGAAAGCAGCCAATTAAAGCCCTAACCCAAGTCCTGCTAGAGCAGTCTTTAGCCTTGGGGGGGGGGGGGGGTTATTGCCCTGCAACCCCGAGTAGCTCTTGGGAATTTATGACCTGGCTTTTCTTTAAAAAAAAAACAAACGTTACTTTTGATTAAAATGTCTGCTATATATATTATGCGTATTAAGCTATACGCTAAAGCCTCAGTCACTTCAGAATTGCTTTTGTGAAGTGTCAGTTAAGAAATGACATTAATGTTTTGCGTACCAAAAAACAAGGTCCTTAGGTTACCTGTGATGAATCCATCTGCCCCTTTATTCACTGGCTTCTATGTTGCTGTCAACCCCACCCAAGGAAAAGGGAAATCTCGAAATCTTTCCATCGGCTTAGTCAGGGAGCAGCAGGGATTCGTGATTTTAGTGAACGTTGAGAGTTGGGATTATTCGCACAGAAATTCTAACATGTAATCCCGCTATTATTTAAATAGACTGGTTCCCTCATAGAAATTAACATTTTTGTTGGCTTCCGGGGAAATGGGTTCATGGAAGCAGGAACAATACAGTTACGCGTTTTTCTGTACAATTTCAATATACAGGTCAAGTACTTCCTAAAATTAATATGTAAATAGGGTTTCTCACAAATGCCCTGCCAGAAAATGTCTAGAATCAGAATATTTGCAGTTTTTCCATATGTTCATAATTATATTTTTATTTTACAAAACCACTTTTGTTCCGGACACACAACTATTCCACTGCATGACTACTTTGACCAGAGCTTCTCATTTGAAATTATCAGTATCTCCACACTTTTAAAAATTAGTTTTGGGTTTGCTAACCCAAATACACATAACTTCAGTTAATTGTGAACTTATGTAATATGTACAAGTCTGGCTTTTGCTTTCTACTGAATCAATTGAGTTCTTCTTCATCAAAAGTAAACACATTGAATCACATGACGCTGGCAGTAATGATTAGTCATTAGAACTGAAGTCATTGAAGACTACAGATTTCCCATCCACAGGAAATCATTGAAATGTGAAGGCTGGTTTGAGCATTTGTATATCAGCCAATTTTAAAAGCTGTAGCTGCTTATTAAAAGCTCTACCACTAAAGTAGTTTAATCTGGAGCTAGCTAAATCATTGGCTTCCTAATCCCCATGACAGGTGAACAAAACATAACTTTAAATGATATGCACTTGCAATTTTTCCATTCTGCATTGTAAAAAAAATGCAACATTAAGAGGCACAGTTATTATAGATCATCAATAAATTTATTTATTTAATAATATTGTGCTTTTACTGACTAAAGCAAATAATAATGCATAGCAACAGCAAAGCATATATAAAGGTATATTATGGCAGAAAGTAGTAAACAAGTTCCCTGATATGAGAATGTTTGTTAATAATTGCTGCCACCTTGTGGTTGTTTAATGTATTGCAATGCTTTTTCGATTAATAGTCCCTTTGTGTTGGACTTTTTCTTAAACTATTTGCAACATAGAAGTTCTGTAATGATGTTATGAACATTAGGTTGCAATAAAACATGTCACTACGGTATGTTTAGTTGTGCAAAAGGCAGTAAAAGTTGGGATATTTCATGAATATTCAGACTAGCTAGTGTTGTTAACCGGCGCACAGAAACGCTCGCTTCGGTGGATGCAATTTATGATAGCAGCTGGCAGTAATCCCGATTAGATGAACTGTACGTTATCCTCTATTAATACCTCTGTCCTCCCTTGATTGAAAAATATGCGCACATCCTGCCCAATTGAGCTGTGCAGCGCTTGACCTGCTTTGACCGGACCGTGTTGACTTTCAGTCTATGCTCCTCGCAATAAATCCACTGTGATACTTAGAGTCAGGTTCTCTTTGGGAATTCATTGTTTCCATCAATCTTCTGTCTTAATTTTCATGCACAAGGAAAATGCTTAATTGACTTAATTATTTAATGAGGACTGGGGGTAAGTCAGGGTCCCCAACGGCCACTGTCAGCTGGCAAATATCCTGTCCTGTAGATAACACATTATGGCATAATTAATGTAGATTATACCAATCAATTCTTCAGCATCTGTTATTTGTATATTTTTAAAGTAATTTATACATTATCTTCTGCCCTACTGATGGCACTTTAATATTAATAATATTTTGTGTTTGATATTGAATATTTATATTTACTTGTATCTCTTTGTACCCCAAAGACGATAAAAAAAAAAATAAACGAGAAAACAAATTCGCATTCTTAGAAGGCATAGAAACCTTCAGTCATTTGTTGGGTATCTTTACCCACCATCTGCTTTTTTTTCATTTTCAGTGGAACGTTTTCAGTTTCAGAACAGATAGTAGCCCTCAATCTGATGCATCTCTTGTGATTAATTCAGGATTATTATTATTATTTTTTCCTTGTAAATCCCATGAAGAGTTCATCAACTACTCAAGCTTTGTAGGTGGCATGGAAAGCATGTGGCTTGTTATCTATTAACTGATAATCAGAATAAAAAAATTAGAACCAGCACAAAGAGAAAAGAATTACATCGAATACTGAAGTACCAGACTGTTCCACAGCGAGCAGACAGAGAGATAAAGAGCTTGGTGTTTGACCTTTTCCTTGGGTGATTTCTAAAGGAGATTAGGATGTAATATCCTGATGGAAAAAGCTTTTTTTAAAGTCAGTACATGAGTGATTGTAACTGGGAGGGCATGAATATTTGTATTAAACCTGGCCGTGATGTCTTCTGAAGAGCGTTCATTTTTGCCACCTGTCCACCAGTCTGCTGTGTTGCTGCGTTACGTTAAGAAGCAAAATTGAGAGACAGTCCTGCACATTGCGTCTGACAAGAAGCGAGGCTGGGAGTCTGGTGTGATCTGGCGTTGCAGGAGACTCCTCCAGCAGTGACCGTTCTTATCGTGAAACTGGGGAGGAAGGTCTTAACGAGCCAAGTTGAAGCTCCCATGGGCGTCTGAGCTTCTCAAGTGATCGTTATTGCCCTCAGATCGTTATTGCCCTCAGATCTTCAGCTGCATGATTCCCACCAAGATCTTAGTATACAGGGAGCCTGATGGAGGCACGAGGACAGAGACTTTTCATAGCCCCAGGAGACGCAAGAAATCTTGTGGGGACTTGTTTCAGAATGGCTATCGGGTCAAGCCCGTCCATGGGCAGGTTACAGATAAGGAAGACCAAGACAACCTCCGTCGTTCCTTCTCCTCCTGCTTCCATGTCATCTCCTACTGGGGTAAGGCTTAAAGGTTAAAGAACAGCTTTGATTCCCTGCTGTCAGTGCTCGTGCTGGGGCATTGCCCTGCTCATGTATGTGCGCTGATGTCATGGTAGTGTTTCAGTATTTAATAGTGGATATAAACTTTGGACTATAAAAGACAGCTACAAAATAATTTACACTTCAAAAGTAAGCTTTGCACAGAAAAGAATTAGTTTTGGTTCTAGATTCTTTCCTTTCATGCGTTAATCTGTGATTGTTTGAACAACAGTCGTGAAAGATCCCCTTCTGCTATCAATGGGAAAGACTAACTATAGATAAGTTGTTATATATTTATGGTTAAAAACCAAAGACAAGAAGGTGTTATATAGAAACATATATGGTTTATAAACTCGCCTGATTTACTGGGGAACAAACCTGTTGATGAGTGTCACATTGTCTCATATGTGCCAATATCCACTTAGCTTTTTCATAGTATATCTGAATGCAAGTCCGGTGGAGTCGGTTGGATTCACAAATGATGTATGAAGCAGAATCGGGGCGATTCCAGAATGGATTTATCAATTCCAATCCAAATCAGGAAATGGAACTGGAATTGAGGAATGCATTCCGGAATGTCCCCAACCCTGGTATGAAGTGCAGAATTGTGCTACTTTACATGCTGGAACCTTTTGCACTGTTGTGATTGTACAATGCAGTGCTGATCGCAACATTTGAAGGCTGGAATAAAGAAGGTCTAGAAACTTCCTCATGATTTCACTGCAGAAATGGAATAGGAAACCCCTACCAGTTTTGTGTTTTGTTGTGCACTCTATTCCGGTTGCTCAAAAATGTTAAGCTGTGAGCATTTTTCGGTGAATGAGCAGGTGTGTGGAGTACACAAAGGCTTGCTAGAGACTGTGAAGAGGGGGGGTGGCCTTCAGGGCAGGTCTGTGTTTAAAAATGTATTTTTTTCTGTGTTTAAAATTTAGCTTAGAGGTACTCGTTCAGTCACCTTTCCCCACCTACTTCCATTTAATCAAAGTGTTTTTGTGTCCCTTGCTGTCTGGTAAAAAAATCATTTTGCTCAATAAAGTTTTTCAAATCCTCTGGAAATCTCCTTAGCTACAGGGCAGTGTCTTTCAATCCAGTCCTCAGGGACCCACAGACATGTTTTTGCTCCCTGATTACGACAAAATCACAATAAACATGTCAGGCAAGTAAAAGAGTTTTTTTTTTATAATTTTATTTTTTACCAAGCCACCAAAGGAGCAAAAATGTGGACTGTCTGGCAAGGAACTGGGAGGGAGCAAAAATGTGGACTGTCTGGCAAGGAACTGGCAGGGAGCAAAAATATGGAGTGACTGTGGGTGTCTGAGGACTAGATTGGGAAACACTGCTATAGGGGATTTGTATTTAGGGTGTTTTAGATATAGTACAATAAAATGGGTAGTTATTTTTAATTTTTAAGGTTTTCCAGTTTGTCTGTTCTTTAAGTGGATTATTTTTAAGATAATGAAAACAGTAAAACAGTTCAGAAAGGATTAGCAATCTAAAGATACCATTAAAGTTTTGCTTAATTTGCTCCGAAATATTTGCGCACTTCAGAAAATATTTATTTATTTGTTTATTTTCTGTAACAGGTGGTCTGATGTAGGTCTCTGATTAAAGGTGTTTGATAAAGGTGATGGTTAATTTCTGCTCATTTGTTCTCTTTCATGCAGGTTTACGGTTTTTAAGGGCCTTAAGATTGATACAGTTTTCAGAAATTTTGCAGTTTCTGAATATCTTAAAAACAAGGTATGTATATTTAATTCCAGTATATTTAATGCCTGATTGTTTATTTGCGGTATTCTTGTATCCAAATGATTTAACTTTATAGCAATGTGAATGTATCAGACCCCATAACAAAGTGTCTGTCTTAACAAATAAGGATGCTGGCAATGGATGGATTGATGGATTCTTGTAATGTACTGTTCACAGAAGAAAATGCATTTGCCATTTTTATGCTCTGATCATTGAACTTATCACAGCAGATAATAGCATGAAAAATATCTGCGGACCAGTGCACCCTGCGAATTTAATGGCACAATACAAATCTTTATTGTTTTTAGCATTCTCTCTTGAAACGGAAAATAGTCTTTTACAAAACATTCCCTCTGATTTCTTTTATGATGTTTTCTAAATCCACATTTACTAGCATGCTATTACCCTCTCTGCGCAGTGCAAATTATCGCAATGCTGTTTGTTAGATTTGGTATATGCTTTTTAAATGAGAACAGTTTAAATGAAGATTAAGTGCAACCATTATCAGCCCCTAGGCTTGCAGCAAAGGTACAATTAAGAAGGAAATGCATTGAGATATATAAAGGAAAATGGATAGAAAATAATCTGAATTTCCTGTATTGTAATTTATTTTTTATAAGCCTTTTATTGAATATGGTGGATCTCTAACAATCTCTGTCTTACTCAGAATTAATGTTTTAGCACAGATGTCATGAAGAGCTTATAGGTCGGCACAGTGCTTCTCGGTAATCCCAAGTGAGCTGCATGACTTTAGCTAAGCTAGCTAAGGTAGTACTTATGGTGTACCTCACTGAACTGTAAACTGTGCCCCCAAATTTATATAAATATAGCTAAATTTCTCCTTTTTTCCGTTTCTGCCTGTAATGTTCTGAGTAGGTTTCATCATGGCGTGTTTTTGCGTGATGCATACCTTGGGCCAGTTTTGTGACGGTGGTGTTTGCAGTATTACAAATGAGGGACATCATGGCTAATGTGGCTCACTAAACGTTAACTATTTCACATTAGTTCTTGGCAGCCTGCTTGATGAATTTGTTAGGGTAGTGCTTCCCTAACTGTTGTAAATGAAAGTAAAGTAAATGATACTTTATTTGCCATTTGTACAAGTATGACCACTTAGGATTTCGTTTCGATACGACGGAACCTATAACTCAATTTTTGCAAGTTTGCTGAGAGATACTGTGTGTTTGTGTTCACAAACTGCCATGGATTTCTTATAACACAATCGTATTATTTTTTTACCAGTAGACATGTATCAAACAAAAAATGTTATGTGCTTTTGACCATAGTGATCTGCTAACAGATTTCATTCATCCATTAATGAATTCTGAGGAAAGTTTTTTTTTTTTTTTGCTCCCAGCTGTGCATTAAAGCTGGGTATTTATTTAAAAGCATGTTGGGTATTTATTGTTAAGCGTTCTCAGCATTGTTGACTGTGATGACACACATCCTCATTCCACATGAACACACAGTCATCTAGCTATTTCCCTCCTTGGCGGCACTTACTCTCCTTTGCCACCAGGGCGGATTGAAGTCACTAGTCTTCTTCATTCAAAAGCATCAAGGCATGTCAGACTATCTCAAAAGTGGCTGATAGGCCACAGATTCCAGAAGGTTAACAGACTTAGCACAGAGAGGCATGGATTTTCCCAACAACAATTTTCCAGTCCCTACTCTTACGTCAACGTTTAATCTATATCCATTTAATATCCTCTTTCCATTGTAGTGAAAATCCGTTGCTCTTAATCCCCCGAAATTCCCTGAATGTTGTTGTGTATTCTTAATGAAGTCAGAGGAGTATACTCTAAATATGTTCTACCTATTATCAATGTCTGGCTATTATGAATTCTTTCACACTTGTGTCTGCTAAATTTGATTAGCCTGTAAAAAATGTAATTTACCACATGTATTACTCTTGTATGTGTTTTAGCATGGATGGGCATCAATGACATTTTCATAGTATTTTTAGTTGAATGCTTAGGATATTTTGTGATGTGTAACATGTGGTGTGTGTTTTGAACAGCGATTCCATCAAGCTTGTGAACCTGTGCTCTATATTTATAAGCACATGGCTGACCGCGGCCGGCTTCATACATTTGGTAAGTAATCTGCTTAAAGGAGCATTCAAAATTTAAGCCAAACAGTAATGCCTGTCTTGCATGTGAAACATTGCATAGAATGGCAAACTGGGTGGCTCTGTGTACTCATGATTATGGAGAAGAACTCTTGACCAGTACATTGTGGGTTTGTATCCCAAGGAAAATGGCACAGAACCCATTAGAAACAAAGAAATCTTGTTAAAATGTAATCTAAAATATTATTCTTAATTCTGTGAGAGGTCCCTCTGCAATATATTTTGGAACGGCAATATGGCCTTTGTTTTGCAAACTTATTAGCATAATTGTTTTGTTCGCAAAATTGTATTTTAATGGAGGGCATAAAGTTTAACTGCCACTAGGTGGTAGTATAACCCCGGAATTAAAAATAAGCCATCCAATGCTGAGGTTGTTGATATTTGTTCAGTATCATTAGCAGAGGATTTGTTTATAACATTTTACTCATTCCCTTTTGTAACAGTTTAATGCCTGATTACAATAATTGAATTAATTATACATGAAATTAAATTAACATTTAATTTTTAGTATTGAGTTGATGTTTGAATGTAGCAAGAGCTGTGTTCATTTTAAATTCTTTTTTTTTCTGTTTAACTATATGTATGTTACAGGTGGAAAACTCAGGGGACCCTTGGGAGAACTTCCAAAATTCCCAAGTACTTAACTACTGGGAATGTGTGTACTTACTCATGGTTACTATGTCCACCGTGGGATATGGGGACGTTTGTGCGAAAACTGCGCTTGGCCGCCTGTTCATGGTGTTCTTCATCCTCGGTGGCTTGGTAAAAAAAAAAAAAACACTTAATCTTTTACTTGCTGGACGTGTTTATTGCCAATTACTTTGCAATTGTTGTAATTTTAATCAGCATAGCTACAAAAAAGTGACATGATTCCAATTAATTTCTATTAGCATGCATTTCAGTAATGGTTGTTGTTATATTTTTACTAACTTGTTTATTGTTTTTTGTTTTAATTATGATGTAAATTAAGATGACAGTGTATTTTTATATAGTCATTAATTGCATTATATGTTAATACAAGTGTTGTTGTATGTTTGATGCATGTATGTATATGTGTTTCCACTGGTGCCAAAGCAGAGATTTGTTTGTCACAGTGTAATGATATGGATTGCTGCTATTTTTAAGGCAGCATGCGGTTTCAGGGGACCCCACCCTTCAGTGTCCCTTCCCAAATGCCAACAAACACCGTGACGGGGATGACATAGGGCAGCTTGAGAGCTAGCGCTAGGCGTCAGCCTTGGGGCCTGCTCACCATTAGACACAGACCACAATTGCTGTCAGAGGCTCAATGGCGCAAAAATAAATAAATAAACAAACATGTTTATGGCCGTTTTAATTAAATTCATACACACTGAGTGGCTACGTGTCATGCTATTCCTGTAGCGACTCTCAGAATTTTATTTTATTTTTTTTGTTTTGGAGAATGTCGAGCATCTCGTTAAAGTCACTTGCTCGACTTTTTCATCAGAAGGCCAATTAATTTTTTCCGTGTCGAAATGCAGTAAATTGTCAGCTTTGAGTAAGGCAGCATCAGAATATACGTTAAAATTTGAAATGGCAGAATCCTAACACTGTAGTGCTGTTCTCCTTTCTCCAAAGGATTTTCTGTTTGGATATTACATTAACTGAGATTACAGTTGTGTTATTTAAGAGACCAAATGTACCTTTAAGATAAGTAGCTATAAAGTTAACAAAATGCACGTTTCTTGGTTTACGGGCTTCCTAATGGCTCTTAATGCATTTTGCATCTACAAAACATCAGGCTGCACTATTGACATCAATCTGGCACTAATGTTTGTTGGACAAAACATGGCTTTTAGTTATTTTTCTCCTTCTTTTCAATACAATTTGATTTTTTAAACCTTACCTCCACTCAGCCCAACACTCCCCAAAATCCCTACCCATAAAACGGGGGTTTTATCTTTTTATCAATGGATTACAACCTCATGTTAATCTGTATATCCTTCTTCTGTGTGTGTTACATTTATTTTTTTTCCTTTTACAAAATTTTCACAATGACGACTTTTGTCAGACATTTTTATACTCTAAAGATATATCCCCCGTGTTGTTTTTCTGATTGTGTGTGAAGAAATACTCAGTATGTACATTTTCTCCTCGTCTTACAGCTATAACTGGAACGTTTTTCCCTACCCTGCCTGTGTCTATTTGTTTTAGTCTTTTCTCCTGTCTCCTATCTTCTCCTTAGGCCATGTTTGCCAGCTACGTCCCTGAAATTATAGAGTTAATAGGAAACCGCAAGAAATATGGTGGTTCCTATAGTGCGGTTAGTGGGAGAAAGTAAGTATTCCAAGAGGCTTTGCTGCCTCTGCCGCGGTGTAGCGCTCGCTGCATGCCATTTTCTTTTTCTGTTCCATGCATGTAGGCCATGTTTGCTCGCTACGTGCCAGAAATTGCCGCTCTCATCCTTAATCGGAAGAAATACGGCGGAACCTATAACTCAACTCGGGGCAGAAAGTAAGTCGAAAGCAGATGAGGTGTGTTCGTGTGACCCAGGTCCCTTCCAGGGGACTCTGACTCTGAATTGCTGTGATGTCAGATTTTTCTATCGGTAAAGTCACGCTGTGACTGGAGGCCTCGGCCGCGGGACGCACTCTCATGTCACACCGTTGCTGCTTGCTGGTGTCCATTTTGCATCGTTTTCTTTTTCACATCCTCATTTTTCAGTTCACATTCCTTCGTTTGAGCTTTTCTGCCTCTGCTGTTACTGTGGAAATGAGCGTAAATTACGCCCTCCCCCCCAAAAAATCATGTTTCCCACTAAATGGGTGGAGACCTCGACTCCCCCCCACCCCAGTGTTCAGACCAAAGCCAAATTTATTTTTAAATGTATAGATTACCATGTATTACTAAATTATGCTTTTATGTGGCAGTCATCACAATTTAACACCATTTCTGATTTAAGTATATGTCTAGTCTACTCATGCCCTATGTCCTACGATTGGCTGTAAGCTCAGTCCCTCTCATTGCCTTGAATTCATTTGTTTATTCAAGAATATCGACACTGTGGAGTTCCAGGGCGTTTTTTTATGCTTTGTCTCCTGTGTGTTTTCCGCTCCTGATTTACACATTTGGCCCTTATCTTCAGTCATTCCTGCACCCCAGGTCCCTTGATGTTTCAGTTCTCTGAGCAAAGCCTGTAGTTGCTCTTGGCTTGCTTGCTTTTCTTTGTTCTTTGTGTACTGTTGTTGAAGCTATAGTATGCTTTGTAGGTTACTCTTAATGTCTGAGTCATTAATCGGAATTTCCATAACTTCCTGCCGCAGCCTCCGCATCAGCACGTACATTATCTTATTTATGCCGAACTCCGACAGCTGTTACGACATCAATCTCCAGAACATCTGAAGCGGGCTTTGGTCACGTTTAGCTTTCATCGTGTTAGTTAAAATGGAAAAAGGGAATACTGAAAAAAGCTATTAGCACAATTTAAAGACAATTTTCATGTCAGTGAAAGAAGATTAATGAAATGCTATGTTTGGCCTGTGTTCACCATTTGGATATGAGGTCTGGCGTTGAGGGGACTGATTTTCAAAGGCTCAGAAATCTGCTCTCACATATCTGCATGTGATATTAATTACATTGGTGAGGTGAAGTATGTGGATATACATTTATTAAATAAGTTGTGTTTTCTCTAAATCAAAGCCAGCAGAATTAAAATATATCATGAATTGAACATTCAGAATTTGCAAAGCCCCCTTGCTGGTGTATTATTATTATTATTATTATTATTATTATTATTATTATTATTATTATTATTATCAAAAGCCCCAGTATGATAAAATAACTTGAAATTTAATTTTGTTTCTACATATAGTGAAACTGAAAAAGTACAATATCATTACTAATAATATTCAGTGGTACCTCAGAACTTGAATTTAACCCGTTCAGAACTCCGGATCGAATCCTAAAAAGTCAGAGATCTGTTCGAATTTTCCCCCTAAGACATAATGGAAAACCAATTCATTGGTTCCCGGCCCCAAAAAAATGCACATAAATATGTTTTTTTTTAGCATTTAAACACAAAATGAACCAGATAAAACAAGAAGAGCATATACTGTATTAAACATATCTAAGCACATTTATCAAAACAGTAATTTGTGAAGTAAGAAAATAAATGTATCCAAACAATGTGCAAAGTTAAAAAAAACAATGTGTCCTACCCTGATCGTCCCCTCCTTCTGTGTGCCACGCCCCCTCGTTAACCCTGTGTGATCAGCTGTTTCTGGTTGTTTTCATTAACCCTCTGTATTTCGTCCGCATTTCAGTGTGTTCCCCCAGTCCGGTAATTGTATTGTCCATCTGCGTTTTGCCTGCCTTACCTGTAATTAAACCCTGTATTCCCCGATACCCTGATATCTGCCGCTTTGTCTCCATTCCGTCCCCGCTCGGCAGGACAATATTATTATAATTAAATGTATTCATGTTTTTTTATTAATAATAAAATAATGAATAAGAAATCTTTATTTTTAAATGTATTTTATTATATAATAATATTCACTGTCATTGTCTAAATGTATTTTTACTGTCTCAATATATGTATCCAGCTAGTGTAAACATGCACGGTGCTATCACAGCGAATGCGAGGCTGAGACTGAGCTTTGTTTCCACTGACAAACGTGCCATGTACAAGTTATCTTAGGTCGGCATTCACGGTTTGAATTCTGAGATTCAGATTGAGTTCAGGGTATTTTCTTTTTTAACTGGTTGGTTCGACTTTTAAGAAATTTGAGTTCTAATGAGTTCGAGAACTGGGGTACCACTGTGATTATAATATTATTAGTGGAATTAAGCAGTAGTCATTGTGCTACACAGTAGATTTATACAAGTGGCACAAATTTGTTGTTAAATCATTTGCTTTCCAAACATAGGCACAGTCCGCTTTCCAGCTAGCAAGCTATGTACAAACCATAGCTAAAGACGTTTGTTAGCTGTTTATTCGGAATGTATTATCAATGACCTTTTAATATACTCTGGACATTCTCAATAAATTATATACAGGGCACATAATTTACTTTTCATTTAGTTTTGTTCCATATTTTACATGTAGGCCCTTCAGAATCTTTAAATGAGATATCACTTCTGACTCATCATTTTACAATTCACACCACACAACCGGCAGGTCTAATCAATTAGTTCTACATAATTCTTATTAAGAATATCAGCAAAAATATTTTCAGATCAGTGTAGAATTATTTGATACTGCTTTCTGATAAGCACACCACAGTACACCATAGTACACCATAGGCAGTCACTCATGAATCAGTTCTCACTGTATCATTATTATCTTGCTGTTTTATTATTATTTACAGTATCATTACTTTTTTGGACTTACCTACAAATTTGACTTAAAGACAAACTTAGGGAATGGAACTCGCTTGTAACCTGAGGACTGCCTTTGTTTGGTAATGCTCTACTTCCTGCAGTTCATTGGCATAGAGTTGCTCTCCTATAAGTTTTACTAGAATTATCAATAATCAGTGATGTAAGGAAAAGTGCTGTATCAGCAGTATAGCTGCTGGTGCTGATGCTTGAGGGGGGGGGGGGTGTTTGTTTATCTTCAACTTTTACTGTGTTGATCAAGCTTGTGTCTCCTTTTTGTTTTATGTTTGGTGGTGTTCTGTGGATTTTACATAAACACTTGAACTATTGAACTGATTTCACATTCCTAATTAGTTCAGCTCTCTTCTTCAAACTTAATCTAACAGCAAAGGCTTTTTTGTGCAGACAAGGTAAAAATGTGGAGTTTTTCTATGACTATTTATCTTCAAGGGGTCACAGGGAGGATGGTTACAGTAATGAAAGTTAGAGCGTCTCTCAGTGCAGGCAACCAATAAAAAATGTCTCTGTATGTCCTGACGTTTGATGCGGTTTGAGTGCTAGCTGTCTAGAAAGTAAAAGTTTGTCGTCAACAACTAAAACACATAATATTCGTCAGCAACCAGGCAAAGAAATGTTTCCTTTGGCATTTGCTGAAAGCACCGCTCAAAATGCATGATTTTAACATAAGAAGAATCTGTGTAGGCCCCTTCATTTGTATTGTGAGTTCAACCATGGTGGGGATTTATATATAACCATCATAGAACAATAAAAAAAAAATAGATATCAAATTAAAAGGCACATTTTTGGCAAATTGAAATGCCAATGCATTTGACACATTTATCATCTGAAGACACAACAACACAGAAGACTGAGCCTGGAATAATGCTTATGAAACAAAGTTGAACGATTCCTTAATTTAGATATGATAGGAAAAAAGAAAATTAAAGAGCTCAGTATTCTACATCCAATTGACTGTAGCAAAAATGTTGGTTTCTTTGTTTAGTTTGGCAGTGCATAGTAAACATGCAGCCCAGTTCATGGAGGGCAGATATAATTGGTAGTACGGTTGTGCATTGCTGGTAACGTGCAAACACAGGGACAATGTTTCGGCTTTGCAGCAGTAATGAATGTGTGAAAGGCAGCTATCGCATAATGCGGTCGTACAACGAGACGCCGTTTAAAATCCGAATAATACATGCCGCGGAAGCATGCTACCGCTTACTGTGCGCCAGTACCAGGATTCAGCAGGTCATCAGTTACAGGAGCATAGACTGTCTAGATACTGAAGCCAAACTGTCTGATAGCCATGGTCATTAAGTACTGGATTATTTCAGGATAGACCCGCTGTATCGTTACTGTATATTCAACAGCCGACCATGTTTACTGTCTGAGTAGAAAGCAGCGACATCTCAGGTCTGGCTTGTTTCCTAATGATCAGCTACTCTGCCAAAATGAACAACAAGCCCCCACTATGTTTTGACGTGCACACCTGAGAGATCACAAACGCACTGTTATTGTCACAGTCTGTTAAAGCATTCTGCTCACTGGCGGTGCTGTCCATGTTTAGGTTGTGCTGTATGTTTATGGACTATCTGGATGGCTGTTACCCCTGGACTTGCTTATCAATATTAGTAACAGTTGTTTACCGGGACCCTGGAAATGGAGAAGTGTTCTCTAAACCAGAAATGCTAAATGTCAGTCATGTATTTGGTAAATGGACTGCATTTATATAGCGCTTTCTTCCAAAGCGCTTTACAGTAATGCCTCTCATTCACCCATTCACACACACCAGTAGCAGAGGCTGCCATGCAAGGCACCAACCTGCCTACCGGGAGCAATTGGGGGTTCAGTGTCTTGCTCAAGGACACTTTGATGGGATCAGAAGGAACCAGGGCTCAAACCTGCAACCCTTCAGTTGCCGAACGATACTGCTACCTCCTGCGCCACCATGTTACCATTTGACTTTAACACACTGCTTTGACTAAGTAAGAAATATAAGCATTGTTTCTTGTCAGTTTAGTTGACATGTTTTTAGCTGTTTTAAAAATTCAGCTTATTCTTGGCTGGTAATAATTCAGAATAAGAATTTTTTCCTGCCTCTTTTTGAATAAAATAGTAGATGCAATGGCCTGGATGGCATGTCAGAGTGGACACTTTCTTTGCAGGCCTGGTGCTCTTTAGTTTCACTAAGTTTGGTTATTGGTGATGAATAGAACGGGGGTTTCAATGCAGACTGGCACAAACCCAGGTACTCACAGACTGCCTTTTGTGGTCCATTCTGAAGGCTGTGGCTCAGGGGTCTGTCCTCGCGTGAAACGAGAGCTGAGGATGTAATGATAGTATATTTGTGCTATGTAAGGTTAGGACTTGGACTGAAACCACGAAATTTCCCAGAGCACTCGACGCTTTTCTGAAGTCAGTGATTTGCTCCATTTGAGAAGGATAAGAAAAGTTCAGTCCTTCGAGGAAAATGTATCGGAGTTTGTTGTTTGGGTTTAATTTGTTTTTCTGTGGGGGAGGGGTGTGCATGGACAGCCAGCGGCACACACAATTACTCTGAGTCTCAAAACCCGAGATGTCAGCATTTGCAAGTTTGTTGTTCAGTCTGCCCTGAGGTACGGTGCATTGGGAAAGAACAGAGTGCGATCAAACAGAGTTAAAGACACTTAAGCACGACATTCCAATTAGCGGAGCAATGGACTATGATCTGCCTAGTGAATGGAGGCTCTCTCACCCAGAGTTGGCTGTTCGCATGTTCTCCTCATTAGACTATCACAAATGTTGAGAATCTACCATAATTTGAAACGTCGGAATGGATGCATTTGGTTATCTTGTGATTTGCAGGGTTAGGAGGGGGGTCCATTTGACAGGCCAGTATGATTTTTTATGGTCTGACAGCAGTCAATTTTAAGATTAACGACCAGTGTTTCTATCTTAGAACAGTCAAATTTGTTTGCATTTTCAATATCATCATAAAACTTCATTGATTAATGAAAGGTCTTAAAAAAAATACATCAGTCCAATAGCTGGAATTCACACGCTATCATCCATCATATGCTGTGCTGTTAATACATATTTTTAGCTTATAGAAGAGATAGATGACCTGTTTTCAATCTCTCATGATTATTCTTTTTTTCCCTTTTAGACATATCGTGGTTTGTGGTCATATCACTCTTGAAAGTGTCTCCAACTTCTTGAAAGACTTCCTACACAAGGACAGGGATGATGTCAATGTAGAAATTGTTTTTCTCCATAAGTAAGTACAACAATTAAACAATGAAAAATAGTAACTGAAGATGTTAGGAGTGGCAGCCCATTGGTGCTGTGGTCAGTGCCATAACCTCAAGCCACATGGGTTGTGGGTCTCAGTCTGACCGCACCTCTGTGTGGGTGCCTGTTTATCGTTTCCAACCATTATGATTGCGGTGAAATTGTGACTTGACATTTCCACTTAAATGTGTCTGTCTGTCAAGGAACTGGCGTCTTGTCCATGATGTACTATGCCCCAGGCCACCTCAACCATACTGGGATTAGTGGTTATTGGAACTGGATTGATTGAGTTGTCATAATTCAAAATAGTCAAAATCCAGAATTTACCATCATCTGTTTCATATTAAATGTACTTGCTTGGAAAAGTTATTGTTGCACTAAATGACTTTATGTGTTTTCTTTTTCTTTTCCCATCATGACAGTATTGACCCTAATCTTGAGTTGGAAGCCTTATTTAAACGGCACTTCACTCAGGTGGAATTTTTTCAGGGATCGGTCCTCAGTCCAATTGATCTTGCCCGCGTAAAGGTATAGTCTTTCAAGCTGAATTGGCTGAATACATATAGTATACTGCTGTACAAAGGCAAAACAGTCTAACTAAATATTTTAGCAAACCTGAGTTATTACTGAAATGACATCTTGTGCTCTAATTTTTCTTGTGACAAAATATCTCCTACAATTGTTTACACAATTAGCAGAAGCTAAAATATTGCGCATTATACTTTCATACTTTATGTACATATACTGTTGACTTTATTTGTTATTTTATTTTATTATTTTATTATTTGGTGTTCTAACATCATACTACTCTATTCCGTCATTCTGTTTTAAATTCGTTGCCTCAGCTGTCGGAGTCACGAAACACCTTTGTTACATGTGTCCCTCTGCATACTGTAACGACAATGTTGAATTGACTTGAATGAATCTTAGTTCAGCTGCGCTTGGTTTTGAAGAAAGTACAATTGTTTAACTACCTCCTAAGTATACTCTTCTGTTTGTATAGTTACTGTGTTACGCCTTTGTGGGGCAGTATAGCTACCAGTCATTTGCCGTTGCATCCTTTCTAAACGATAGTCTACATAGCGGACATGGGTCTTCTTTATAATGAATGTGCGTCCCACTGCTGTCTGTCATAACTTTCACTGTCACTCATGCTTTCTTTGGTTTCTCTTGCTTAGATAGAGTCAGCGGACGCCTGCTTGATTATTGCTAACAAATACAGTGCAGATCCAGATCAAGAAGATGCCTCCAACATCATGAGGTGGGAACAGCTGCTCAAATGCTTGTTCCCCTCGGCCTGTGGGAAACCGGGGTTTCGCCTGCCTGCAACATGGTTTCTTTTAGGATCCCCTTTCGGCTTTTTGCCACATACACAACTTTTATGCATCCATTACCTCTTTTATAAACTGTATTGAGAAAGTCAGGGGTGTGGAATCTGTCCAGCTTTTACTTAGAAATCGAATGCATGCCATTAAATATACTAGGGTGTGGATAACTGAGATGACTCTTGAAATTTAAAAAAAAATCATTGTGTTGTTGCGCTGTCGGTGAATAATGAATGCGCTGTGCCGAGGGTGGGGGCCGAGCTCGATGTTTTGGTAAGCGTACCTTATTCCATTCCCTTCAGGTGTAAGAGCAAAGAGTGCGTGACGTATAGCAGAACCACACATAGGGGCCTGTGGGATGTTTGCATGCACTGATAATTCACTTGGAAACTAATGCTAAAAAACATCGTTATGTTCCTGAACACGCTGATTCTTTTTTTTTTTTAAGTCCCAAAAGAAATAACTGGCTAAAGGTACCTGTAAAATAGATGAGGAATAAAAATGTGTGCTCTTATACATATTTTATGCATATTTTATTTATTTATTTCTGACAACAGTTTTGGGGGTCTGGCTGATTCTGGATAAACCACATTTACTTTGGATTTTAAAATGTGCTCAATTTCTAAACTTACAGAGTTATCTCTATCAAGAACTATCATCCAAAAATACGAATTATCACACAAATGCTGCAGTATCACAACAAGGTAAGAAGACACCTCACCAATGCTATTGGCATTCCCTTGCATCGTTGTGCCGTTTGGTAGTGACAGTCACAGTCTGAGGAACAGCACGACCTCTGATTACAGAAACATGTTTCTCTGTCAAAGATGAGTGTTTGACATTTTTCCTACTCTCTGACTTCAGGCCCATCTGTTAAACATTCCGAGCTGGAACTGGAAAGAAGGAGATGATGCGATTTGCCTTGCAGAACTGAAGCTGGGTTTCATTGCTCAAAGTTGCCTGGCCCAAGGTCTTTCAACCATGCTTGCCAACCTTTTCTCCATGAGGTCAGCCATCCAGGTACTGTCGTCTGTTTAGAACTTTGCCGTTAGGTTTTGATAAAGTACTAGACAAACTGAGTGCTGAGTGCAGTGTAATATTTAATTTACTAAGAAGTTGCTGCCCATTACTCAGCTAGCCTGTTAACACACAGTTACTCAAACAATATTTGACAGAATAGTCCCCTGTAAATCACGATCTGGACCTATACAATCATCTATGCCGCATGAATGTCCTGGGGCAGCAATTTTGTCATTATTATGGAGTCATTTATGCTTTTTTTCAGCACCACCAAAGAAGACAGAAATTAGTGGTCTGACTCGTAACATTAACCATTCCATGGTGCTCTAACGTAGCTGTGCAATTTGAACCATGTCTCCATTTTATAGCCATAAACCGGCATCAAAACCCAAATGGTATTTTTAGCACATAGCGTGAATGGCCTGATCATATTCTCCAATGAGAAACAGCTGCGCGTTAACCCTCTGTTTCTGATAAGGACTGTACGTGAATAGAAAAAGAAAAGTGTTTTTTGAACAGAGAGCTAAAGTTAATTTCCTAGTGTTGTGGTTAATATGAATATCTTCATGTTTTTTCCTCCTGTCAGTTGTCTGGTCAGTCTTGTTACACACCGAAGAACTGATATGAGTGCATTTCACTTCTCAGTGTATCCAGAACTATGGGATTCAACCTAGGAGACGAACATGGGAAACAAAAACACAGTGTGTAGCTAAATGGGCAGAATTGGCGATGCGCATTCTGTTGGTATATCACTGCCGAAGAGCAATTAAATAACGGAATTCTAGTTTGTATTTTCTAGTTTGTAATTCTGTCTGTGTTATTTATTTTTTGGAGTAGTTTTTGGATCAGAAAGTTGCGTATGTGGACATAATAATAGTAATGTGATGGTTTCGGAGGATTTGTAACTTTAAGATCGTTGGTTAAAATCCATGTACGACATTCCATGTTCCAGACTTGAGTTAGGTACTTAGGCTGATTTGCTTCAGTAAAATAATTTAAACCGGTAAATGGAGTCACTTTGGATCAACAATATCATAAAGTATGTATGTATTGCTTTACTAAGGGCGCTTAGGAGTAAAATGCAAATATGATTATAAATGCACCTATTTCTAATTTTGAGCACAATATCAGGCTGCATTGTTGAATTGGTTTTGGTCCCTGATTCAATCAGAGAGAACTGTGATTTATTCAGTCTGTAAGGGCAATCTGTAATTTAAAACAAACAGAAAACCAAAATGATATATCTGAGACATTCTAGTTTGGGTTTTATAGCACATGTGGAATCTTTTATTTTCCTTTTGGCAAGAAATGAAACAGATTTTACGAAGCCAGAAGAAATTATAGCTTTTGAGCGTCATAAAAATATATGCTGTAATGAGGCATTTAAAAGTGTCAGAATGACAGATTTTTTTTTGAGCAATTAAAAAGTTCTGTTGCTATCATGTCTTCTCCTCACTATTTTCAGAGAGAATTAATCTGTCCCAGTTGTTGACACAGCTTCTTGGTCAGAATTACCAGTCTTACCCTAATTGAAGGAATCGGAACTGTTAGTATTTTAGATATCATGCCAGTCGTTTGACATCAAGACCTCCTTACGTGTGTTTAGCCTTAGTGATAGGAGGGATAGTGAAGCAAGTAAGTGTGCATGGCACTCAACTCATGAGAAGTGAGACATATCCGTGTATTCTCCCCGAAAGGAGCTATTGCAACAGCCTTTTGTGGTTAGCTAGAATGGGTTTATCGGTAACAGAGGAAACGATAATATGAAGAAATGGCTCTGTGGCCTTGGATCATGCCAATAGCATTGAAGGACTAACGACAACAAAAAGATAGGAAAGATACTATTAGTCACAGAGCCAGCTCTGTGAATGACAGTTTTGTACCATATAATTGTTATTTGCTGTTTAGCTGTGTTGTCATTCCTTTTTCTATGTACTAAATAAAACATACGTGTATTTTTGATGTGTTGATTGCTGAATGCATGCCTCATGAATCTAAAAGTCCAATCTCAATATGGGAGATAGGATTTACTCTGTAAATTTGGGGGGGGGGGGGGGGGGCGG
>JAODUD010000041.1:7897353-7910246 GCA_026784285.1 Stomatorhinus walkeri | reverse complement strand
AGGTAGTTAGTTTAATAATTACTGATTCTGATTGGTCAGAGGCTTCACACCTGACTGACAGGTAAAGGAAGGCTGGAGAACAGCAGAATAACAGGGCTCTATATACTGTATATCCCATTAAACTTCAGGACATCTTGTGTTTAGATCAGGAAGCAGTTTTTCCCTTGTTTCTTTAGGGCATTTTATTACTGCAAAGCTTGTCATGATGACATCACTGATCTAAAAAGGATTAAAAAGTGTGGCTGCAAGCGAGGTAAGTACACAAGTCCTACACTGAATCAGTTTTGTTAATCCAGTTAAAGTATTTAATGTATTTAATGCAAAACTACTGTAAATAATATGATCAGCTCTTTTGTGAATTCTTCCGCAGCTGGTAACTGTATATTTAAACATGCCGTGTGTTTTTGTGATGACACAAACTGGGCAGAAAAATGTTTTCCTTTCTGTTTTATTATTTCACAGTGCTCATTGTAAAATTGTCATTTAGTTCAGGTCACCTTGTTTATATCACTGCTGTAATATCGGATGGGAAATAGCACAATTGGAATAAATGCAGAAATGGGCCATAAAATAAAATAAGCAGGCTGTAAAAAGGCAGCCTTCTCGGAACCCTGAAAGGATTAGGAAACCCTACATGCTAACTGTAAAATGTGAGAGAGTGAGAGAGAGAGAGAGAGAGAGAGAGAGAGAGTGTGTGGAGGAGGCTTTTGAGAGGCGAGCGAAGCAGCGGTGCACATCAGCATGTTAATGATGCCATGCCGCGTCAAACAGACGTGAAATGGAATGACATGATTAGCGAGCCCAAAGAAGGCGCCTGTCACGGCTCTGAAGGCTCCTCTTTGAAAACGGCAGTGCTAATGTTCCCAGTCAGGTGGAAAAACAAAGGCGAGTCGCCCCCTCGGAATCCCGCCTTCCAGACCCACTAAATTGCAGGCCAGGCACCCCATTGGCCTTATCATTTTACCAATAATATCAGCCGTGTTAACACCAAGCCCTCCCCTCCTCTGTAGCGGGGATATGCCAACCTGCGCTGCACTCTGCAGGCCCATGGAAGCTGCTTAGCCGTAAATGCGTCAAACAAACAATGCGCGCACATTAAATTCGCATAGCGCTGCCATCGTAGATTGTTTGAAATATGATTTTGAAGTTTCTCCACATAGAAACTCTGATTATTTGGGTGTGCTTCAGCTACTAGATAAAGATAAACCCTAAATATCAAACTTAGTATCAATTCATTTATTATCTTGCACATACCACTGCCCTAGTAGCTATTCTGAGGGTAAACTCGCAGATATTAGCAATGAATATTACCAATGAAACCCCGAGATGTGAGCCTACATTTATGACAAAAGGCTGCGTTTGTCTTTTTGCATGGACATTCCAACAAAATCAGAATGAACATTAATATATAAAAGTCATACTGGAAATTATCATCATCTTTAAAGGTCACATAATCATTTTAAGTAGCCCACATATTAACAAACCCTGTTAATATGAGAGAATTTTCCCTTTAATTTGTTTATACAGAAATTTGGCATTTTCGTTGATTATGCACCTTGAGATGTCAAATAAAGTAAACAGTTCCACCTGTCATTTTTTGCATTTTTATTCATAATTCCAGATGTATTTTGCCAGTTGATTTTCATATGTTGCTTTTTAAGTTCATGTTGGCTAAAAAATATATTATGACCAATTTGGAAGTGGTATCAAGTCCATTACTGTTATAGCAAATTGTCCTTTATGACTATTGACTTTGTTGATTTTTTGACTTTGTATTTTTTTCTTGCTGCCTTGGAATGCGAACATTTATTGTAACTGCTCTCTGATAGTGATATATTGTGAGTAAAAACAGGTTCACTTTCGCCAAGAGTTCAAATGTCTTTTTTTTTCGACAGATAGCTTTTTTTTATAGGTATTTTTTTTCTTTTAAATATATGTTGCATGCACCAGTGTAGCAAATGCATCCTCCCTCGCTTCTCATCTCTTTATGCTCTTCTCAGATCAGAAAGTGATTCAGTGGAAGAAAAGCAAACAAGCCTATTCATTAGGAGCCCAAAATGTGACTGCGAATGTTGAAACACCGTAGTAGTGTAACACCTTACCAAAGATGGTGTATTTTCTTGTAAGCAAGGGTGACAACTGTGCGTGGATCAGTTTTTTTTTCTTTTCAATTCCCCATGGAACCAGGATACCAACAGGTTTTTTACCCATTTAAAGCCTACAAGCCTAAAAACCCATGTTACCGCTGCTCCTCATAAATTCTAACCCCTTAGATGCATGGAAAAAGTAGACAGGCTAAATCTAAATGTCAGACATACAGATTGATATTGGTAACATTAGTCATGGACTTAAGTGAGCCAAGAAAGCGAACGAAAGGAAACGCGGTCCCGCTTCGATTTGTCTGCCTGCTGTCAGAAACGATTTTGCATGCTGCTGTATTTTCAGAAAGCGGAAAGTATTCTGTGGGAAGTTCTTCAGATTCTTAAACTTAATGAGCAGCGTCGCCTAAACACAATCAAAACAATCTGGTCCTCCTCTTTTGCGTCCTGGCTGTCCTCGCCATGGCATTTACGCACAGCCCCTTTCTTGTATTTAGTAATCATCACTACTTGGCAAATCGAAATGACATTGTCCCCGTTTCAATCCTTGTTGATAGTGCAACCCCCCCCCCCCCCTTTTTGACTCACCGCCCCTATGAACAGTGTAGCTTTAAGATGATCTCATGCCATCGGATTAGCTGCTGTATGGCATTTTGCCACCAGATGTCCTCCTAGACCTATTCTAAGCTTGAATGTGTTCTGAATGGAACACTGAGCTGCTCAAAGGCCTGTTTGTGGTATGTAATCAGCAGTCTGGTATTCATTTAATAATTGAGTTATTTTTTCTGTTTCTGTTCATTTTTAGTTACATTTAACTGACAAACAACATATCATACAGACAAATAGCATAATAATAATTCTTTAAATATTTACCTAAAAGAAATTACATATTGTGCATATTAAAGCAATTATATAAGTGGGCAATTAATACATTATTATATATAAATTAATAGTTACAGTCTTAAACTTCTGTTCAATTGGTTTATTTTTAATTGCCCATGTTCTTTTTTTCAGTTATTTATAGATTTGTAACATTAAATGATCGATGATTTTATGTATAATACTGCTGATGGCATTCCCTTTAAACAAGGATACCCTTTACTTTTGAGAGTTCAGCGCTGGGTTGCGTGTGACATCATCTCAGTGACAAACAGTCATCCAGTCTCGTGTGTCATTTCCCGACATGTGTCTCTGACTGGCATTCCGACACGCTGTGCTGTACAAGGGCTGCCGAAAGAAAACTATGACGTAATGGACTTAAGCATGACTCTGAAATGACACACCTCTCCCTGCTTTTTATTTTTGACTGCTTATACTGTTTTACTCCTGAAAAAATACTTGATTTTTTTCCTTTATTAATAAGATTAAATGCAAATCTCTGCATGTTTATTACTACTAATTGAACTGAGATATGATGCATGACTTTATATGAACAACAGTCCCTTTTTTAAAATAATGTCTTGTGCTGTATTCTCTCTCGAGATGGGTTCTTAAATTGGCCACTTAATTTGGGTTTATTTCCCCAAATGAAATTCAGAAAGCTCTTTTCCCCCGCAGATTGCATTTTGTGCCAGACTCGATTATGGTCGGTTTGCAAATCGGCACCATGAGAATTAAAACCAGAGACTGTTACTTCCAAGAATCATTGTAGTCTGTCGCCATGCCATTTACCATGGTGGAATATATGTCCGTCTCCCTCTCCCGCTCTTCCTTCCCTCTTTCCCTTCTCTGATGCCAAAGAACAAATCAACATATACATCCTATGTGCAGTTTTATTTTATTAAAGGCACCACTTATGTATTGAATTTGCAAGGCTACAGACGTGGATCAGAACATTATCTGCGACGACTGTACACTTGTAATTGCACTTACCGAATGCACTGGTATCATATATTTTTTTTAAATGTGACTCTTTCTGATGGATGTCAAAAATTCTCGTAACTTTCTGTCACTTTCCTTAATCATAGCGCTGTGGACTATGATACTACAAGCACAGCCGGATAGATGTGGTGCCCATTTGCTTGCTGATGCATTTTAAAGTGGGGGCTGTTGTGTGTGGTAATGTTTAGTTTAGAATGGAATGTGTAGTTCCTTTGCCCGGACCCTCGCTTTGGCCTGCTGCTGCATGGTTGACACAGGTACGTGCTCCAGATCAGATGCCAATGGGGGAAACATGAAGTCGTGGGAGAGCACCTGGCACTGGGGTCTGCTGATGAAGACATCATCCATCCATTCCCTGGAATGCTCCCTTCCAATCTCATGTTTTGCCTCTTAAATACTTATATTTAACTCAAACGGCCTTAGAAAACAGAAACAAGAAAGTTGACCCCGGAGATCTCGATTCCCACACATTTTGAGGTGCCAACGAGATTAAACGAATGCAGAGTCTGACTTTGCAAAATTGATGAACTATGCTTCAAAATGGCCCTAAATTTTTTTCTATTGTGATCTGTAACCTTTGAACCAACACGTATATTCAAATTTAATCTGCTGTGTTGTATATTTGGAACCTGAAAAATATTTGTCCCAATTTTGGACTTTGCATTTGTAGTGGGCATTTACTGCAAACTGCATATGATGCCATCTCCCTATAAGGGTCACGACTGAAAAATAGTTTCTAAGGTCTACACTTTTCCCCAATGAAGTAACCTTCCAACTTCCTTGGTTACGTATAACCTTTCCATTAACCTGCTGCTTTTCCTTTCCTCTCATCCAAAACATGACTGTAGCCAAGATGTCCGTCTACAAAAGAATGAAACTGGCATGTTGTTTTGATTGCGGACGCTCTGAGCGTGACTGCTCTTGCATGTCAGGCAGTGTACGTAGTAACATGGACACCCTTCAAAGAACCTTCCCAGTTTCTTCTGTCTCTGTTAATGATTGCTCAACCGATTTACGTGCCTGTAAGTTTGAACACCAGCACACGCTGTTCCATGTTTGTGACGTGTGCTCTGTACGTGTGACGTTCTCCATGTGCCGTGATGTTTGTCGTAAATCCATAGATTATGTAGATGTGGCAGTTTGAAATGGTTTATTTCTATCCTTATTATCGTCGTGTTAGTTTTGTTGATTATTATTAGCTTGGTTTTTTCTCGTGCTGTTGCTTTTTCGTGTTGAGTAGGTCGTTTTAGACTTTGTGGTAGAGCATGCCCTTTTAGTACAGCATGTGAATTGCTAGTGTTTTGTTCAAGTTGGTGTCCAGTGTATATACTGTATATATTTTTTTAATAGTCCTTTTTTCTAAATGCTGAAAAATGTTACTGTGAAAAGAAAAGCTGTTTTGTTCGACAGGGCCCCGTGCATTTATTTAATTCATTCATTTGCTTTACAGGTTTTAAAAATTAAGACGTTTTCAGTTTTATCGCTAGTGAATAAATTGATACCGAATTACTGAATTGGCTGTAAAGGGATTAATACTTTATTGGCTATGTGTTTGATTTCTATATAATGTTATTTCTGTTCATTGTGTTTTGAGTTGTTTGGGTAGGAGATTTAAGTGATCCACTCAACCAGAGATTTACTGATTTCCTCTCGACTCAGTGACGGTTTGCGAGGTATAGTTTTCTGTCGTTGTTGTGCTGTGACACTTTATCATTGATAAAAGCCAAAGTTTTTGTTCAATTTTGACAGGTTAGACTATATAGCAAGTATAGTCGTGAAGAATGTACTTCTGTCTGTGGTACTTGTGTATTATTTTTTGGATTTTAGCTGAAATTTAGTTCTGTCTACAGACATCCCTTAAAGTCCACTAAGATACCTCAAAGGGAGGCTATGTCCTTCTCTGGCACAGTATGCTATGCAGGCAGGTTCCTTTTCCTGGTTTTTGCCCCTGTTGCTGGTCTCGTGGCACAGTGCAGGGGAGCTTGTACCGATAAGAGGACCAGTGCATCTCTCACTGCTGCCAAACCGCTTACTGCAGGAGCCTGACAGGTCTGTAGGGGGCACTTATGCAGTAGCCAGTAGCAGTAACCTAGCCACTTAAAAGCCTTCCATTGTTGCATCGTCTTTATGTGACTTGCTATCTGTACGACAGAACATTTAACAAGTGTAGTTAACCAGATTCGCAATACTTGTAGGTATTTCTGTGGCTGTACTGTAACTCCAAGTAAATTAGAGTGTACTAATGTAATTCTTAATATTTTATTTGCATATTAAAATTTAGCATTTCATTTTAATACATTCTCCTAAAACCCTATGAGGCTGTAAATGTTTGCGTGGGAAAATTGACAAATTATATGGTAAAATGTACTTATTGCAGTTTGGAGTTTATAGAGGTTGTATGAAATCAGTTTAGTGTGGATAGTATGGACTTTTGGTGATCTTTTTCCATGCGTGAACTCAGCGTGTTTTTCGGTGAGTATCCTTAAGTGAGTGTCCTTAACCTCTTTCTGTAGACCTCTGTGGGACTGTCTTCCGTCCATTCCGAATCACAATCTGATGGATTCTCTGATGTGTGCTGTATTGGTGGTCAATACAGGCATGCATATTTTCATGATAAAATATAGTTGTAATACTAGACCTTGTTCTTACAGTATTTAGTGATTTTTCCCCACCTGTTTTTATGTAAGTTTGTAATGCCTATTTCAGTTGATAGGTTGTAGGAAAATATACAGCATACTATAAGTTCTGTGACAGTGGGATTCCTTTTCATTAGTAAAAATGGATCCATTTTCCAGTGTGGAGAAATATGTACTGCCTGTACACCAAGTCTTTCATTTTCCTCCTGTGTGATATTGCTGTGTTGGTACAGACCAGTTAGTATCAATGCTGGCTTTGTGTATGTGTACCGTAGTCCCTCTTTCCCACAATATACTGTGTTAGCATGACACGATGTCACAATTAGGCAGCATAATGCTGAATGTGTAATGTAACTTAAATGATCAAAAATGATGCTGGGCGAATTCTCTTTAAAAAGCAAAAATCAAACTTGGATTTGCATATCGTCCCGAAGAACTATGAGTCCTTTTGTTATCATATAATTTTCAAGATGTCAAGAAGAAATACTCGCAAAGTTCGTAGAATATATTTATGATACATTTTAAGACATCCGTGCTCCTACATCTCTTGTTGCCTTGAATTTGTTTTTTTTTTTTTTTAAGTAAAATTTTACAACAAAGAAACATAAAATGACAGAATCCTTCCAATGCATGTTGTTGCACCGTTGGAGCTTCATGGCTTCATTGGTCTGTTTGTTTGAAAATGGCATCAGGACATGATAGTTTTCATAGCCTTTTCTTTATTTCCTTTATTCTTAATTCATATATCCTTTATATATTCATCTTAATCAAATTGAAGTTTAACTTAAAAGTTTATGCCCGTCCTGGCTGTAGATGCTTTCTGTCTGCCTTTTTATTGAGCCTCGAGTATTAGGAGGTGATATTGCATCACAAGCCTGTTCTATTTACATCCACGGTCCCCATATTTATTTATTTATTTTCCCGATGTCCGGAGAATCGTCGCTGTCGTCTCTTCCGGCATCAGACTATCGAGGCGCCACGGACTGAACAGTAGGCATCTTTTCGGGGGAGAGCAGGTCAGAACTTACAGCTGTAAAGGCGTCACTCTCCTGTGGTATTTTTCCCGGGCCCATGCCGGTGCAAGTGGCACGGGCGCTCTCTCTGTATGACGGGAACAGGCTCGTAAAGATGGTGTCTGCCTGCTGCGGCCCGGATCGAGCAAGGGGCCTTATGCAGGGTGACACAGAAATTATGTTTGCATTTTCATTTCTTGAGTGCTACGGGTTGTCATGAAACTCAACCTGACAGTTCCTTACCACCAGGCAGCGGAGTGTCCCGCATTCCTCCTCGGCGTAGGACAGATGCTAGCCAGTTAGTCCTCTGACTCCTCTTGCGTCGACCGATCACATGCGACAGATGCCAGGGCCAGCATGGTTCCAAGTTGAACATTACAGTCACAGCACTGCCTTGAGCCCAAACTGTGACCTTTATTGTCTGAAATCGTATCAGAAAAAGTACTAATGAATGGCTGGACTTTTGATCCCACGTGGGCTTGCAGTGAATTTCACGGCACTGGTCTCTCTCTCCAGTTCACCTGTGTCAGGAGCTTTGCTTATATTTGCACAGAAGCCCAGTAAATATGTGTCCTCTCATTATAAGACAGTCTGATTCTTAGGATCACTATACATACCATACATATGGGAAAATATTCGGATCTTCATTTCAGATTTTTTAATGCTTTGAAATAGTGTCGCACACATATTATTGTTGTATCTGCTGTTTTTTTTTCTTTTACACGCTACTCTCAAACTTAAGAGATAATTACAGAAATTTGACATTTTACATAGCCGTATGGTTCATAGCAAAATTCATCATGATGTTGGAATGGTAACATCATGTTGCTTTCACTAACTACGAATTGCATTTCATTGGCAGATTAATGAACTTGAAAACTTTGGCAACAAAAATCACCTTTCAAGCTTTTGCCTCAGCTTTAATATTTAAATATTCAGCAATTTCAGTTTCTCCTTTGTGTTTGTCCGTTGAACAAGCAGTTTATTAACTCTCATACTTTTCCCCCCCCCATACCCATTAGCTTTTATTTTTGTGATCTTCCCAGGTGCTTCTGGAAATATCGGTGCCTAAACAACATCTTTATTTCAGTTTTTTTCCATCTTTCAACTTTCAGTTTTCGATGATTTTGCTTTCTTTGAAGAGTTGTAACGTGAATGTTTTTTTTTGCATTTTCCTCAGCTAGAAATAGTTCTACTGGAATGAAAAAACCATGTAAGTTTTTACTTACAGAAAGATTTGGATCTTTCTTCATTTCAGATTTATTTATGGATCGAATCAACCAAACACAAATACTCACACAAATACACATAAAACATGATACAATGATTCTGGGGGCTGTACTACGAAGGGGGTTTCTGTGTTATCAGGGTAACTTGTCGGATTTAAGGCAAAATGTAAGTGAACAAATATGAAGTCCATTTAAACTATGGAACCTTAAATCCGACAAGTTACCTCGATAAGCGAGTAACCCCACTTTGTAGTACAGGCCACTGTTGTGTTGTGGTCCATTTTAATTGGGGGCTGTCCTATGAAGCGGGGTTACTGGCTTATCGGGGTAACTTGTCGGATTTAAGGCAAAATGTAAGTGAACGAATATGAAGTCCATTTAAACTATGGAACCTTAAATCCGAAAAGTTACACCGATAAGCCAGTAACCCCACTTCGTAGTACAAGCTACTGTTGTGTTGTGATCCATTTAAACTGGGGTCTGTACTACGAAGCGGGGTTACTGGCTTATTGGGGTAATTTGTCGGATTTAAGGCCAAATGTAAATGAACAAATATGAAGTCCATTTTAACTATGGTACCTTAAATCTGTCAAGTTACACCAATAAGCCAGTAAGTCCACTTTCTAGTACAGGCCACTGTTGTGTTGTGGTATGTTTGTTTTTTTTAATGATTTATTATTATTATTATTATTATTATTAATAAACTTAATATACAAAACTATTGTTCATCGCATTCTTCAAAAATTCATCATATTAATGAAATGGTAAGGAAGGACAGACCATGACATTTTCATTAACTTACAGTCGCATTCTGTTGGCAAATTAATGAGCTTGAAAATCTCAGAACGAATCAGAAATAGTCTGCTTTTGCTGGAGCTTCAATCTCTGTATGTTCAGATTCTTTTTCCCACCCATTTCCTTTTACGTTTGTGATCTTACCAGTCGATATGGACTTACCATTGCCTTAAATCAGTTTAATTCATTCTTTTTCACCTCTCCTCTTTCTAATCATTTTTTAACCTGCAATTTTCGATGGTGTTCCTTTCCATTTGCGAGTTATAACCTTTGAATGTTTCTACGTTTTCCTCAGCTAAAAATAGCTTTAATGGAGTTAAAAAAACAAGTAAGTTTTTACTATTCCTCTTCTTTGTTTAAAGTACTCCACTGCTCTTCTCCTTTAGTCCCAAAACTCCGCTTTGATACAGATACAAAGCTGCAATGCCTTTACCTTTCATCATTGCCCTGTGTTAATATGTTTCCTTGTCAGAACTGTGTGGTGAACAACGTGCTGCAGGTGTAGTAATTATTTGGGGAAAATTACGCTTAAACATCTGTGTATATAATGATAGTCATTGGGAGGAAAGTCTAAGAACTTTTACTTGGGTTTGTCTGTCTTGTTCTGGTGTTTCGGACGAATCCATATACGCAAAGGTGCTTCAGCAGGTAGCAGTTCAACCACCAGATGGTGCTATAACTCCAGCAAAATTCTGCACAGTATCTAGAATGGTGGATGAAATGCACCTTCCTACCCAGTGTTCTTGCATTTTGCTATCATAGAGATTTTGTATTTGTTTTACAGTAATTATTTAATCTTTTCTAAATTTAAATTCTTGATGCATTTATTTTTGTTAAATGGATATGAAACGTTCAAATCAGCCAGGTTGATACATATATAGTTATTAGACACAAAATGGCTCATATAATTATGTTCCATCAATGGTGAATTTGCCACACCAAGAGGCCTTGAAGTAATTCTCTGTATGTTTGATGAGGGACAGGTGGATTTAGGAGTTATTGGTGCGGGTTTGAAATCCGTACAGCAGCTGACGTTGAGAAAATTCGTCTCCATATTGCTCTAGAGCCAGTCCTGAAAAGGAATTTAATGATTGCGGTGTCCACAGTCACATGATATCACATGTTAGTTAACTTTCTTTATGCGTGGACATTAAATTTGCATTATCTGACCAGACAGCCAATACAAACGCTCCTGGGAACTAAAAAGCAACCAGGTGTCTTGCACCAGAGCAAATCACAAGATGTGATCTTTTATCTGCTACTTGCTAGAGGCCTGTTTCCCCGCAGATCTGGAGGTATCCAGACAACACAGGTGTTTTGTTATGGTTGTTGTCTTTGTTTAACATACGGATCCTCAAGGGTAGATTTTGGAGTTTTCACCATCTGTGGCCATCCTTAGATACACAGTTCAGGGGAATAATTAGCCACAGGGTATTCACACTCGTACGATGCATACGCCTCATAAACACAGCACAGGCCGTAAAATTAATCTACCTGTTATTTTATTTGCATGTACATATTAATGCAGAATCCCCCAGTCTAAACATATTATTGCATTTAGAATTTTTGCAATAAATAAAATTCAGTTCCCTTTGTATTAAATCTGAAACCTTTCAAAGTCCAAGTTGCACTGAAGAAGTGGATGAAGAAAAGAAATTGTGTTACTAATATACATTTTTATCACAGATGTGTGCATTTTTTTTACCTTATAAATGTTCATCCAAAACCATGTTTATTAGCTGCCGGGATGATAATTTTTATTAACTGTTTATTATCCACAGTGATCAAATTCTTGTTTATTACTATGATAGTGGCATAGCTAACATATTAACCTGCTGTATGTATTCTTTTAGTTTTCTACTCCACATCCCCTGCCGCTCCTGCTTGAAACCATGCAGTCTGTTACTTAAAGCATTTTGTCAGACATTTAAAAAGCTTTCATACACATTGTTGCTGCTGAACTTATATATTTTGATAAGTAATACTGTATATCCCATTTTCAAATGATCCAAGCTGGTTCTGTAGTTTGAATAATTGACCTGCATTCCTGTTATGATTCTCCGGACAGAAGGGATCCATGGAATATTGGAATTATTAAAGAATTCAATCAATAACTGCATATTTAAGAAAGCCATGCTTAGGGATCCATTTTATTCTGGAGGCTTCCGCGAAAAAATATCAGTAACACCATTTTTGAATGAATTGTTTAAATAGTAATAAGCAAAATCTATCTTTGCAGTGTTTCTCAAATGTTATCATTGTATAATTTTTCAGCATACAGTGAAATGATCGACTTACCTGAACCCTGTAGACATTTGCAGGGCTGTCAGTGATGCAGTGCTGGTGTGGGTTTGTTCTCCTTCACAGAAGGAAAATGGGGAGAACAGGACTGTGCCTTTAATTCATGTTCATTATACATAGTTTAGAATATGTCAAATCTAGCATTTAATCTATGTGGATTCCTTTTAGTTAAGTAGTGTTTCATAAAAATGAGGTGTCTTTTTCAATTATTTAAACTGATAGTAGCTTTCGAGGTAGTTATTTTCAAAACTTGAAAGTTTGAAGTTGCGAATTTATGAATGGAATGACACTGAAATCGGCATTTATTTTTATTCTGATATTTATTCGTGCATTGACATAATTATACATGAAGCTAGACATAACATGGTTAGATGCTACCCTGGAAATGTTTGGTGCGGCACATGAAATGGTGCTTCAGGTATTATTCATAGACGCACATATAGTCCTTTATATTAAATTAGCCAGTGACTGAACATTGTATGTTAAAGTCATTTTCCATTTGTGTTGCCACAGCTGATCTCATTTTTCATTATTTGGCAGTAAAGGACGAAGTTAGACCAACTTATCAGAATCGCTTGGTTAAGTCCAATGACAGCACCGCTAACGCGGTTCACAGGGCGCAGCCCAGCGGAGAAGCGGCCGAGCTGGTCCCCCTAGTCAATAACCGTAAAGGCAGCTGCCTCCTGCCCAACCCGCTGGGCTCCGGAGTGGTGGGCAGGACGCCGACCGGCCAGCTCCAACGAGCTCGCAGCCTGCCTGTGAAGTACAGATACCGGCCCAGTAACCCCATATGCGCTCGCAGACCCCGTAGGTTCCCTGCAGCCGGATGCATCAGTCAGTGTGTACCACGGCGCATGCTGCTGCAGTTGGATTGCTTGCATGTGCACAGTTTCTCACTAATGACCCAATATGTGTCACTGTCAAGCTTATGGAAGAGCA
>JAODUD010000041.1:7885142-7897337 GCA_026784285.1 Stomatorhinus walkeri | reverse complement strand
GGGGAGTGGCATCTCGATACGATAGTGTCTAAGATAAAGGCACAGAGGCTAGAGAGAGATAAACATAATTTTGCATTAGGTAAAATGAGCCAAAATAGTTATTGACAAAAAAGGTACTGGAGAGAATTTTATTGGTCTTCCTGCAAGTAAAGAATAGCCATGGTGGATGTTTAGTATCAATCATAGAAACCTCCTTTTTTGATTGATTCATTTATATTGAGCGGTGCTGCAAATGTGGTGTAATATTGTTTGCTTAGAAGTTTGGAGTATTTAGTTTCCGGCTATTGTTTGTGGTTTTGACATAAAACCCATGGATGGGAGAGTAGTTCCGGAGTGCATAGATCACACAGGAAGAGAGAGCGACTTAATTTAAAGTGCAAAGTGCACCTGACAGGAGACTGGGTAACCCTGGCGATGCAACCTGGAAGAATGCAATAGTTGATGAATTTATAAGATTAAAACAGAAAGACATTATTTTAATGCAGTACATGATTGTATTTTAATGTTGAAATATATTTCTTAATAGCTTACACATCTGATTTCATATATTTAATGTTTTGTATGAAACGCTGAATTTTACGTAAGACTTACTTTAATTTCATCAAATTCAAAATAATTTTAAGCACTACTATAATTATAGTAATTATTCTGTTAACATTTTAATTGTGAAATTCTTATGAAGCTTTTTTCTTGAAGTGATTATATATCATATAACAGAGTCTTTGCACTCTTTTGCAGTCATTCTGTGAGATGGACTGCATTAAATTAGAAATATATGAATAATATATAAATGGTCAGAAGATCATTTGAGGATCTTGTAATTATGTTCTGAATATGTATACATTTCAGAACATATACTTGTGTTATATTTTGGGTTTTAATACTAATTGTATTTTTGTGTCAGTTAAGAGCAGTATTGTTCTACTCACATTTAATACTATTATTTATTTTCTCTATAATTACCTGAAGATGACATATCATAACTGAACCTTTTAGCATGTTTTTGAGATAATTTAATAATAACACTTGTGATTTACATTGGTAGCCATTGATTTATATTAGGGTGTTACTTATTCTGCACTTTTTTTTACATTGCCTATTTATGAATGCACTCGTGAAATGGAGGGTGATTTGTATCGGAGCACAAATACACTATATCTATTTTAAATTGCATTGACTGCTCTTGTACACTGCACCAGTTTCACATCCTAAACGGTCATATTTGCTTATAATATTTTTGGCAGCACATGCTCACTGCGAAGAGGACAGTGTGATGTTGATCACGTCAGAAAGGGTAGTAGTATTAACGCTAGGTGCCAACACATGCTCATAGAGTTTCTTTTTTTACTGGAGCATGGCTTTGTTTATTATTACTATTATTATTTTATTTTCGTTATTGTTTTATTAATTTTGTTAGCCAAACAACATTCCACGACCCTGTCCTGCCCCCACAGATCTCCCTCTATTCCTTACTAACATATTTACTTTCTGTTTTGGGACCTTTAAGATTTACCTATGATTGTTTGAGTGTTGACTTTCTATTCTTTAGTATGTCAGTCCCGTTGCACATTACAGCTCATAATCTGACACCTTTGCATATGTTTGCAGGCGATGAGGAGGCACCATCAACGCCTAAAAAAAAACAGAGGAACGGAGACATGCGAAATTCTCCAAACGGCTCGCCCAAAATGACGCGGTGAGTCGACAGCTTCAGGAAGCTTCTCCATGCGTCAAAAAACACGGGAGGGAGATGGAGGAGCATGCACTGGGTCACGCGTGCGCATGTGCTTGTGCACTCCTGTGTGTGTGCACATGCGCCCATGTGCATGTGCATGTGTGTGTTTAGCCTGTATATTATTGGCGATGGCTTACATGCTCTTCCGTGCTTTTAGTTTAGCGTGTGCGATGATTTTGAGTGTGTTAATTTGCTTCTGCACTCATTTGAATTAGTTGTGCGTGTGCATACAGTATGTGTGTATGTGTGTGGGGCATACAGGGAGTGGTGTCGGTAAGGGTGGGGGGGGAAAGGGAGAATGAGGAGAACCCTTTAAGGGTGAAGCATTTATTCTGTCAGCTTGTCAGCAGTTAATGATAGAGCTGAGATATTTCTGTCATGAAAGAGAGTAAGAAAAGCTGTTTGAAAAATATTCTTGCTTTAAAGTCTCAGCTGTCACCCGGTCCCGTCCACATGTATTTCTTAAACAGCAGTGGCACTAATGACAGCGTTAACCAATCAGAAGAGCTCATGTGGTTACTTTGCCTTGGGCCGTCCGTCTATTGTAGGAATCCCTCTGAGTGCTGTTTTTGGTACTTAAGGCCGTGTGCAAGACGTATCGTCACAATCAAAAATGAATTCAAATATTACCTACCTTTTATCTTGTCCGCTGGAATTAAATTGCCGTTAATTGATTTTGACTGATAAAAGGTCCAGGTTTCTGCGCATGTGGCTGTGGATGGAAGAAGGATGTGCAAGAAATGCATGTTAAGTCTGCAGGATGAATTAATTTAGCTAAGCATTTAGCATAATAATTATCAACCACCTACAAGTTTTCTTTTATTCTGAATGCAATACATTAATTCATATCCCTATTTAATCCATACAATCCATCAAGTTGTGAATAATCACAATGTTGTATTGATAAGCCACCTCAACTTCGAATGTTCCATTTTTAACTAGAAATGAATATACTAGCAGGCTAATATATAGGTTTATAACATGTACACGTTGTCGTTATGAGTTTTGTAAGAATGCCAAGAGATCATCATCGGTGAGCTTAAATTGGAAAAAAAAAATTAACCATGCACTTTGCACATTTCAGTACAAGTCTAATGTGTGCAAGTAGGACACGAGTGTGAATTAGCTGGTCGATTTGAAGGAGTAGTGATTTTAAGATTGCGGGCCAAATGTGTAGCTGTCTCTGATGACGTTGTCAGGCAGCTCAAAATGTATGCGTCGGCTGTATGGTGCGATCCCTGCGAATGGGAGCTGAATTAGAGGAAAAGCTTACAGTGTATATGGATATACTGTGCATTGCTCTGGCGTGCTCGCTTCGTATTGTTGGCTTCTAGCCCTGTTCGCTAACCTCAGCCACCTTCCTTAAAGGTTATTGGACCATTTGCCTTAGCAAGATATGCAGGATAACTGAAGATATGTTTAGAATGCATTATTTGAGCTCAGGGCACTTTGTGTGTATATTTGCTTCATGTTGTGTAGACTGCTACATTTCTGCAAAACTTCAGAAATGCTGCACTTTGAATGTTGTTGTATGTCCTGTATGTGAAATTTAACAGTTCATACTACAGGGTTTGCGAAACGAATAGATTATTAAGCCATTTCTTTAACTGACACAAGATTGTGTTCTTCATATATGTTTTGGGAATTGCAACGCACTGAAGCTCACACCATTACAGTCATACTATAAATATCGTTTAAGGCCCTTGAGAGGAAATAAAGAACTTAAACGTGTCCCTTTCCTACAATATACTGTTTTATCAACCTCCACAGATTCTAAACCATTACCCATATAGTGGTTCTTAGCCTCCTGAAATATATAAGACTGAAGGATTTTAGTGTAAAAAAAAAAGTTAAAAAGAAAATAAAAACATCGCTGGCCCAATGTATCTGCTGTCTTCTCAAAGTCAAAAGGTTAATATATATAATATATATATTATGGATATGTGTATGTGTTCTGCCCTGTATAAATTGGCCAATTTCAAACTAACTGTTTGCTCAAAAATATTTAGTTTTATTTCTGAGCTCTAAGGTGAATTTTTATTTTCTGTGCAGAGTGGAATGTTTACCTTATCACGTAATATATGCATCTTTTCTTTGATCTCTGGGTAATAATAATTCTTCTGAGTTATTTGCACAGTTTTCATATGCTTCAAAGAGGTGTCATAGTTTGGATGCTTTAGGGTGCTTCTATATTCTGCCGGCTCTTGGGTACTGAGATGACAGGTCCTCTGTACTAGGTGCAGACTTTTTTCCAAGCTATAGCCCTCAGCATCGCATCAAATTACCAAACACAAGCATACCTACTTCTACACAAACACTTTTCAGTAGATATATTATATCTCATATATTAAATTCTTTACTGTTAAAGGGTGCATTTATACACAATAGAAAGCATTTGTTTGAGGTAGCCTTAGGGATACTTCATTCAACAAGCGGGGAAAAAAATGTATACTGTATCAAGAATTTATTTATTTTTTTTTACAGGGCGCCAAGCCTTAAGGCCTTTGTAAATAAGTAATGATCAACAGATTGGCTGTGGGTTTTTGAAAATCATGCCTTTGTCAGTTTGCATGATGGGGAAAATTTTCAAAGCGAAGCTTGCTTTCATTGCCTGCAAAAGAGGAATGGAAGGAGTGCACTCATCCCAGGCTTGGAGCACGCGGGGAGTGAAATAGCGGAATAGCTAAACACTAGTGTGAACGATAAACCGGAGGCGAGTATAGCTGTAAGCGCACTTTCCCCTCTGATTCCAGTTGCCTTTGTTTTGCATGGGAATTGGGTGCACAGATACAGATACAATACATCTGTTGATGTTTTTTGTGAGCCTTCATTGCGATTAAAACCTGAATACACTGTTTCTTTTGTAAGAAAAGGAAGAAAACTATGTATTGCTATTATGATAGCTGAGGTGTTCAATTGTACAAATATCTGAACATTCTGTATAATTCAATTAATGTTTTATCATGTATTACCTATGTTCAAATACCTATTAATTAATTTTAGAATGTTAAAAATGATCTGATAGACCACATTATTTTATAAAGCAATTCATATTTTTCCCCTAAATATCTTCTTGGTGGTTTATTTTGTAGGTAAATTTGTCTGGGTAGAGAACATAACACGACTCATCTAGGGAGGGGAAAATTTAACTTGATAAAAAACAAGCCATTTCGCAGTTGGAGGACCTAAAGTGTCACGGAAGTAACAAGTTATGTCTTATCCCTCCATAAAAAATTCTTTGTTGAAATTAACACCATTCCCATGGACCTTTTGATGGGTCACGAGACACATCTAATTGTGGAAAGTCACAATGCATTTGTTCAGTTCGCTTTGTGCGGTGGCACGAATATCATGTCTGGTACCCTGGAGTCGCAGCAATCGGAAGAGTTGGCTTGTGACAAGCAGTCATCGCTGACAGTCTGTGAAAGATAGATATCTTGGCAGAGCCGTACCGCGCCAGTCATTGTAGCCGGCGAAGATTGAACTGACAGGGGTCCGTAGAGTGAATCGTGAAACATGCGGCATGTAATGAAATATTCAGCCAGGGTGTAAAAGCACTAAATGCTCTCGCTGTTATTAGCACCTGTACTTGCTGATTTCATCTTCATACTGAGCATGTTAATTGACACGTCTCTGTGTGATATTCCAGCAATACAGGAAAAAAGTGAGATGTGCGGCGGAAGGGGTGAAATGTGAAATAAATATGCCATCCGTCTAAAAGCAGTTTGTTTAGGGAGCCAAAAATGCACGTTTTATCCTGTCATTTCTGGTTTTGTCGTACTTCTTTGCAAATGTTGAAAATTAAAGTTCTTAGAACTTAAAAAAGTAAACAATGTAAGGTTTGATCATTTGAAGATGGTTATTTCAAAATAATTTTATCACTGTTTATATAAATAATAAAATACAGTATCCACAATATATAACAAGGAAGAACATTCTGTCATATATTTAAATTGTTAATTGAAAGAATGTATCTGTGGAATTTACAATTTTTTTTTGTAATGCAGGCATAATTTGGTAAGGATAAGAATTATTTTGATCTAAATTTGAACATATCTGTAAAAGCTGGAGTGATAATTTGAATTGTAATGCACAGAAATTACTAAAATCAAATTATTTAATAGTAAATAATACTAGAGATTGACAGACTACAGAGAAGTTATGAGATGAATATACTGTAATGGTGCTCAGTCTATCTGTACATCAGTATTGTAGAACCTACTAGTGCAGGTGTTATTTTAAGTAAGAATATGTCAAACATAAAAACAATGGCAGGAGATATAAGCAGAATAGAGTACAATTGGTTCTCGCTTGGGACGGGTTTTTGAGAAGAGCCTATTCTATAATATTTATTCTACTGCTTGAGGGGGTACATCAAGACACTTGTGCTAATGTTTTTAATCATAGCCCTGACGGTCTTTATTTTTGGCACGAGAAATATGATCAAAAGTAGATAAGGGACACTTTTTTCTATCCGGTTTCCCAGGTAGAGACCTTAGTTGTCAGAATTTTAATAATGTGGAAAAAGTAAAGATTGTCAGACTTATTTAAATAATAAAAAGAGAAAGTGCACCAAGTCTCCTCACGCTACATGAAAAGGCCTGACTTTCTGTGTTTTATATTGATATCATTATAAATGATGGTATTGTTGCTTTGTGGAAGCTGAGAAGCAGAGGCATGAAAGGGAGAGAGTTGTTTCCCTGAAGCGACTTTACTGAAAGGGGCTTTATAATCTAGCCTTAGGCTGTCACCTTTAAGGCAGACATTTTGACCCATTCTTCTAGGAGGCTGAAGTACTGTAGCTTTCCTTGACACCATCATACATACTTAAAATGCTGCGTATGGTGTCATTCTGAAAGTGCTTGTATGAATCAAAAGGTTAATTATTTATATCTGGGGAAAAATAAGCACGTTCACCCTCAGACCAGCAATATAGATAGCAGTAAATGCACATGAGTCGTACTTCCGCAGTTTCTGAAAATGTGCTTACTGGGCATAATGAAAAAATGAAAATGACTAAATGAGAGGCTTTAGTTTAGTCCTGTGCTGTAATTGTTTTGCACTTAGCGTACTGTATGTTAGCGCTAATGTTAAGACAATGGTGTTTAGTTGTGTTAGAATACCAAAATAAGCAGTCTAGAATGATTATGCCATGTGACTGCAACATAAAAAGTTGTGACAACAGTGCAGGTTGTTTTTTGGAAAATGAGTCGGAGACAGCAAGCACCGCACCGCACCGCATTCAAAAACAGCCAAAAAGCCGGCAAAACAGCTGCAAGATTCTTGTCACTCAGCATGACAAAGCTCACGTATTTTCTAATTAATGTGATATTATTATAGTGGTAATCAGTAGTTTCATTATGCATCATAATAATTTAGGACATTTAGATTCCCTTTTTAAACCTTATAAAAGCTATCCTAAAAATAGAGGAGTTAATTTACTCATTTTTGTTGAGTAAATTTTTATTAATTGTTGGTAAAATATTAGGAATGTATCCATGTATACCAAATTTGCTATTATATTATACTATATATATTTACCATGATGAATACCCATTTTTTCCTTTATGGGGATAAGTTTCTTGGTCCCTATGAGGGAAAACTCAATTTCATAAAAATCTGTGACTGCAATGGAAAAACTAAAAAATGCAAAAACTCTTGTATTTTGCTTGGTTACTTATGGTTATGGTTAGGGCTGGGTAGGGGTTAAGGTTGTCATAGTTAACGTTTGCATTTTTCCCATAGAAATGAATGAGCGATCCCCATAAAGATATATTTACCCGACGTGTGTGTGTGTGTGTGTGTGTGTGTGTGTGTGCGTGTATAAAATTAAAGCAAGTCATGAATTGCATTATACAAAATGTTGGTTTCCATCCATTCAGTTTTAAGAGAGATACAGACACCACTCTTAGTATTGTTCTTTGGTCAGCTGTCTGCAAATTGATGTGAACATACCATAACCACAGCTATCCCAGCTGTGAGGGCACTTATATGGTCAGTGTTGCGTAGAATTAAAATCAGCTGTTCATATCACTGAAATAAATTAGCCTGTTTGGTCGTGACACATTGCTGAAACTTTAATAGTCTTGAGTATGTGGAGCAAAATATGATTGGGCAAATCGCTAAAATATTTAAACTGCAGCCTGTTAAAGCTTTTACTGAGAAGAACATCATGTCAGAAACTGTGTGCTGTAAAAGCGCATAATTGTCATTCCATTCTCATGCCATTCAATCACTAAAGCCTGCATTTTATGTCCTGTCCATTCCAGCACTGACAGAAAGGTCCACGCAAACGGTTTCTGACATTTTTAACAAATTCTGACATCAGTGAATCTGAAACTGAAGTTGAATTAATTTTCATTCTAAGGAAACCGAATCAGGTTCATCTATTGCAATATTCCCAAGGTTATGAAATGAAAAATATGTCTTTATGGTGTGGTTCTGTGATTTTAGTATCCCTCTTTGTCCTGAACAGGCACGACCCCTTTGCAGGAAATGAAATTGATCATACGGAAATAAGCGTGAAGAAGTTTGATTCCACAGGAATGTTTCACTGGTGTGAAACCAGGGATATCGAGAAGGCCATCCTGGTGGGTATTACTGCCCGTGGCACCAGAAATGTCACAATTCTCACATCAACACCGATATGTGTCACATATTCCAAAAAAGTGGTTAGTGCAAAAATTGCTCTTAAACACTTATATTCACCTGAGTGGTACACCTTCCTGCAAGTAGCACCCTGTTAATGAAATGTTATTTTGTATCGCTTCATACATAAAGTGACCTGGTTTTATTTATGATGCTGTACCTTTCTCAATAAATTAACTGTACAAGCACTTCTAAATTATAGACAAATATTTATGGTGCAAAAGAGCTGGAAAAAATATATACTCTTTTAATCATTCGAAAGTACATTAGTCAGAGTGTGTGCACCACCAGATACTAATTGATAAAAGATAAAATGTTTTCTCTGTTTAACTAGGGCGAATCCACTAATTCAAAGTGAATTATTGCTGAATAGTCTTGATTATGGTAGAGAGTAATAAGATAAAGCAGCAGTCTTTCCCATCAGCTTGAGTCACATTTTCTACTCAGACGATTTCCCCGTGTGTACAAGCACTCACCATCATTATCATTATGTGATAATTCACATATGCCCCCCCTTTTCAGACGAGAAGTGAGGCCGCCATGACAGTTCTGAGCGGTCACGTGGTGGTCTGTATATTCGGTGATGTCAACTCCGCCGTGATTGGGCTGAGAAACCTGGTGATGCCTTTGAGAGCCAGCAACTTCCACTACCATGAGCTGAAGCCCATTGTGTTTGTGGGCGCCCTGGAGTACTTGAAGCGGGAGTGGGATACGCTTCACAATTTCCCCAAAGTTTCCATTTTGCCTGTGAGTGTGGGCCAGCCTTTCATAACCACCATTTACACTCTGCTATCAGGCTTAGGTGATTAAATCATAAGTAGCACAGACTTAGTTTCATGAAATGTACAATGCATATTTCATCAAGTATACAACGCACAATCTACAATGTATGTTTCAAGTGTAGTAACACTCCGTTTTTTTCTTCTAATAATAATTAGCTGCTTCTTTTTAAAAAATGTATATTGATTGATTGATTGCTTGCATAATGTAGGAAACCTGTCAAAGCTGTCTGACCAAACTCTATTGTTTATTTTAATATATTTTTAAATGCCTATTATTCAGTATTCAGTATATAGACTTTAGACCTGTTAGACACATCGAACAGAATGAAACGTAATACCTTTTGCCACAGCATTGATCAGTCTTCATATAATGAATCACCAGATCCTAGGAAGCTGTACATCACCAGCATTACAGATTAGCTTTTGTTGCTATATATATTTGAAGACATTGTGTAGCCAAAGCAGTTACTGTATATGTTTTTAAATTTCACTTATAGATTTTATGCTTTAACAGTATGCTAACTGAGAATATTCATCTTGATTAACTTCTGTTAAATGTAATTAAATAGCCTGGTGTGCATCATATGTAATAAAGAAACGATGTAATTCCTGCTCCTATTTCTAGCTGAAGAATAAAGCAACTATTCTACCTAACCCTCTAATATTGCTAGTAGGAGTATGTACCCTTTAGATTAGCACACATCCCCGATTCTCCAGTTTGGATTAAAATCAGCTGAATGTCATAGCATCAAAAGCAGCATGCTTGTTAGCTAATTTCCCAGAACCCCACTCCCGGTCTTTAATTTGTTTTTCCTCTTTCTTTGTGCCATAGGGTACACCATTAAGTCGGGCTGATCTGAGGGCTGTCAACATAAACCTCTGCGACATGTGTGTTATTCTATCGGCCAATCAGAGCAGTATTGATGATGCTTCACTGCAGGACAAGGAATGCATCTTGGCATCACTCAACATTCAATCTATGCAGTTTGATGACAGCATCGGGGTCTTGCAGGCTAATTCCCAAGGTAAGGTCTGCCCTATAATACTTCAATCCGTTGCCTGCAAGGGACAGGTCCTGGCAAAGAGAATATCTCTCTGGGTGATTTAAAGGATCTCACATCAATCTGTTTGACCGTTGAACCGTTGATTAATCTTCCATGCTTAGAAACAGGTGACCTTTTAATGTTTGTAATTACAGTAAATTTACATGATACAGCTCTAATACAAATGTTGTGGGGTTGTATTTTGAAAAAGTACATTTCAGATTTTCTTCACACCTTGTATACTACTAATAACATTGCATTTGAAAAATATTCACATTTGGAAGGTGCAGCACCTCTAGTAGACAATTAAATTGAAACGGCAGCTTATGGATGCCGAACAGTAAGTAACATGAACCATATAGGAACATGAACCATATAGGAACATGAACCATATAGGAACATGAACCATATAGGTCTCCCTGCAGTTCCCTGTTGTGCTTACGTAAGCAAACGGCTCGTACCTGATATTTTAAGAGTGCACAGCTGCAGGAATAGGTGTGTATTTTGCTGGAACTTCAGTGACACGACCTGATAAAGTGCATAGTTAGGTTTGTACATTTGTAGTCTATTGATGCTCTGTATTGGCATGCAAATGGGAAATGCAAGCCGTCCCCAAGGTACTATCAACATTCATCTTTAAGGCAAATTTATAGGTAAGTAATAATAATACCGTAATAAAAAGTAGCTACATACGGCACTGTACTGTTCCTCAAGTCGATGAAGTCACACAATGATTTCATGAACGTCACAAAGTAGTGCATGCATTCATTATTAGGAAACATTGTATTTAACTTGAGTTTTTAATATATTAGGCCTTATGGTAGTTGGTTTGTAAGTACTAGTTGTTTGTAAGTTGGACGTTCTTAACCTGGGTGCAAAACAAAATAAAGCAAAACTACGCAAACCCAGCAGCTGGGGGTGGACTAAGACACGTAAAACAGCAGGCAGAAAGGCGGAGGGTTTTTGGCAAGAGAACAATGGTGGGCAAATTGTTGGGGGGGGGCTATAAGGTCCCCGTGTCACCAGAAGTAATCAGGGGCCACACACTCTCTCGTGACACCCGTTTGTGGTTCAGATGGGGCAGGGGTTATAGGCGATGGACTTCTGATTAGTGGAGGAGCATGACACGGTCTTGCAATTAATCTTTCACCAGTCTCTCAACAAATGACCATTGTTGCGTAACAGCAGGAGGAATAGTCGGGCCCAGCAACAAAAAGAGTAAAGAGAAATTTTGCCAGTCGTTCCATTAGGAGGCAGAATTAATGCAGTATAATGCATGTAGGTCTGCTCTCATCTGCATTTCCTGATACAGCATTTCCTCCCTGCTGTGACACGTCTGGCCTGAAATGGCAGAGTAGAGTAGCAGGGCATGGTGTGCAGTGGTATGAGTACTTAACAGAAGCAGCAGGAGGAACACAGGGTGAGTAATTTTTCCACCCTTAGCTCCACACCACATCATGACCAAACACTTTTGACGAGACGTTGTTGGTTGTCAGCCTGCTACATTCCGGCCTGTATATGGTGCAGTAATAGTGCTTATAACTTGTGAATCACTGACATATCTGCATGATCGTTATGCTAGTCATTCACACGTGGGGTTATGTTCTGTGTGCGTATTAAAGTCACCTTCCAGAACGTATACCTTACCATTTCTTGATGTAATGCGTAATGACTTCTTTCTAAGGATGAATAGTAGATCTTATAGAAGCTTTAACGTGTTGTAATATCTGTGATGTTATATTCAAGCGGATTTTTTAAAACACATAACCTTTCATGCCTACTGGGATTCAGCTATTTGAAATTGCAGCCGCACACGTAAATGCCATGTATTAATTGCTTTTTTAAATTATTTTTTACTAATTTTAAACAATATTATCCTTCCATTTTAAGGCTTTGAACACACTGATAATATGAACTGCATTGCTTTGAATATTAATCTGATCATGTCTGTTGTGTATAATTCATTTGAATGTTATGGTGTATATTA
>JAODUD010000041.1:7856389-7876158 GCA_026784285.1 Stomatorhinus walkeri | reverse complement strand
CCCCCCCCCCCCCCCCCCCCCCCCCCCCCCCCCCCCCCCCCCCCCCCCCCCCCCCCCCCCCCCCCCCCCCACCCCTGGTCCACACAGGACATCCAAAATATGGCTTTGTATTCTCATATCATGCACGGAATGAAACAAACTGGCAATATGAGAAATTGCTAAATTCACAAACTTGCTAGGTGATAGCCTTTAGCGTCACCATGCTGTCTTTGTTGGGGCACAGTGTATATGGAGAAGCTGTTAGGTGGCAGTACTGGACTTATACTGGGCTAAGGATCCTGGAAATCACCTTCAGGGAAAACAAGCGAAGAACACAGAATTCATGGCTTATTGTGCATATGATGGCACCTCAACTTCCTGGTGTTGTGTGTCTCTGAATTATAAAAAGAAATACTTAGCATTGCAGTTTGACAAAAAATATTGTGGGTATTGAAGTTAATATAAATTATATGGAAACAAACCCCAAAAATTTCTGTATCCTTTCTCAAGCAATTGCAGGACTAATTTTGTATTTATTCTTTTCAATTTTGCCTCGAGGGAAATGCATTCCTTTTTTTTCTGTGATGGTTTACCAAATTCTGTGTAATTAAATACAAATATATTTATTTGTTTGTTTTTGCGTAATGATACGACTATTCAAATGTTAAGACACACTTTCTGGCAAAATGTAAAAAAAAAACAAAGTAATTGGATTCTGCTGTCTTTCCACCACCAACATAAAACTATTTGATGAGACAAATAAAAAAAAAAAAAAGGCTTCAAATAACAAAGCTCAGGATAGCATGCTGTTTGAATGTCTTCATTTGTGACTTTAAATGTTGTCTCAAAGATGCTTTTTCTTTTATCACTGCAGACATATTTCAATGATAAAAGTCTCACGCTAATCCGGACACTAGTAACAGGGGGGGCCACCCCTGAGCTGGAGGGCCTTTTGGCTGAGGAGAATGCCCTGCGAGGTAGCTATAGCACGCCACAGACGCTTGCAAACAGGGACAGGTGTCGCGTGACGCAGCTAGCGTTGTACGATGGTCCTTTTGCAGATTTGGGGGTAAGTGGATTTTTAAAATGAGGCGGTTGGTTTTGCCACTTAGGTGAACTGCCGTGTCCCATTACTGTTCCTGTTTGTAATCTGTTAATTGGTTGTGGACTAACTGGAGGAAGCACCTGTGATTCATTTATGTGCCTTCATGAGAATACTGAAAAAACTCTGGTATGAATCATATTTCTGTGAATGCTAATAGACCATGCAAATTTATAATCCTTGTTTTGTGTTGCAGGATGGTGGTTCCTATGGCGATCTCTTTGTTAAAGCGTTAAAAACATATAATATGCTGTGCTTTGGTGTTTACCGATTGAGAGATGCACACCTAAGTACGCCAAGTCAGTGCAGCAAGCGGTGAGTCACCTTCCCATCGTCTGCTCATCCAGTGGTGAACCCTATGACATGTGAACCAATATTTCTTCATCTTCCCCTTTGTCCCCCCGTGCCTCAATCCCCTACAGGTTTGTCATGGCAAACCCAATGTACGATCTTAAGCTGGTATCCTCAGACCTGATCTTCTGTCTGATTCAGTTTAACTACAACGCGGGGCAGTCCCAAACCAGTCTGTCCCACTCTTCCCATTCCTCCCACTGCTCAAGCAAAAAGAGCTCCTCCGTCCATTCGATCCCTCCAGCCAACCGGCAGAATCGCAACAAGCCTCGGGACCCAAGGGAAAAACAGAAGTACGTGCCCGTAAAAATGTGTGAGCCTCCATATCTGTGACACGTTGTCCATGACGATCGTCATCCTGTGATGTGATTTTCCTAGAAGAGACTCATACTGTTTGTCTTACAGTACTCTCTAAGTTATTGCCACGGTCATTTGCATGTGATCCACGCATCCTTTATACGCAATACTGACCATTATCATCTTTTTATCACTACACTTTTCCTTTCCAAGAAATAGCGACCTTGTAGTTAGGCAATAATGTTCAGGAGAATATATACAATCTTCCGTCAGTAGATGCTACTCATTCATTAGACATATGATAGCTACATGACCTCTTTTGAATAACTTTTATGAAGAAGCACCATTATATATTTCAGTTTTTTTTACAATTTCATTTTTTTAAAAAGGTAATTCTCTTCTGGATTGTAGCTTTCCTACAATCTGTAAGAGACTAGATGCATGTGTGTTGTTTTGCATACTGCTTCTGTAACATTTGAAACAATGTTGCTTTTCATTTTATTTTTCCTCAGTTACAGTATATCAGGTTGAATAAAATATGCATTATAATTATTATTGAGTTATGAAAAAAGTAACATTGTTTTAAACTTGCCATCGGGGTTATAAATTGATACCGTTTGTGCATGGAATTAACCCCTTTATTTATCGAATCACTGAATCGGTTTGTAAACAGCATTTCACAATACTTCCAAAATTATTTGCTAAATGTATGTAGTAGTGAGCATTTAACAAAAGTATCTTACATTCAAAATAGATGCTGTTGTATTAATTGTAGAAAGAACCATTTGCATTTTATTATACTTTTTTCAGGACATATATAGTTTAAAAGCATAAAATTTATGTTACTTAAAGCTTATGTTATCATATCCTTTAATACATTTTTCTTATGATTCTTCAGTGCTTAGATTTCAAAGTCATAACGTTTGTTCAAAGAAAATTGCATTCAATTCCTGTGTCATATTTAACGTTTGAGAAACAACACTCACAAACAATCACCGTGAAAGTGTAATGCAGGCTATGCTATGCTCATCATGTAGTCCTTCATAGAGTCCAAATATATACGGCCTCCTTATATCCAAATTGCACCTTCCTGGAGTGCACCTCCGCCTCCTTCATCATTGACTTTGTTTTCTTAATGTCCCAGAATTTAGTAAAAGATTCAAAGTGGACTGTTTAATAAAAGGTGACTTTTGTGCTGAATACGGTTTATTCTTAACGATAATTTTCGTTAGTTGCCCTGACCAGACATTCATTTCTCGAGGAGATGAGCTATACCTACATGAAGTCTTTCTGTCCAATGTTTTTGTTTTTTCACTTATTTCGCTTACCGTACCGCGGCCAAAACTTCACTTACTAGCTAGACTCTGCTAGAGATGAGTTGTGTAAGAAGCATTCTACGAATAACTTGATACATTAATGCATTTTCACTGAGAAATTACAAATGAATATGCAAGAATATTACTTGTAGTGATAAGCCATTTTCACACATTTTATGTTTACATTCATGTTTCAAAAAATTCAAGTAGATCTACTATTTAACCGCACCATATGTACGATACCAATATCAAATAAAAATAATGTTTTGATTATTTTTTTAGTCTGTTTTGTGTTGCTTTAAAGTGGTGAAACAACATGATGAGAAATAAACAGATTTGTTCTTTAAGATTTTGATTGTAAATACATAAGATAACTAATAAACTAATGTACAGAGCGGATTATTCAGGATCCTCCTCCCCGCCCCCCCACCCCCGCCCAATGTGTATCTCACAGGGCTGCCCCTCCACTCTGATTCTGATTTAACCCCTGGTCCGTCACACATTTACATTTGACAGGCCTGATATGTGGCCTGCACAGGTTTGATCCATATGTCATTCACATTCTGACACATCCCGTAACATCTAAGATGGACTAAGTATCATCTTAGTGGAACATCCATGACTGAACGCCACTCTTCTTCACTCAGTTATCCCGATTTCTCTTCGGTAAACTGGCAGGCATGTCTGAGTCAGAAGTGGAATGAACAGGAATCGTCACAGTGTCACTTTCTCTTGAGGGAGACGTACATGATTGTGATTATGGACAAGCACTGAAGATTTGTTTCTGCAAGCAAAGAAAAGAAGCTTGGAAAAGTACAGAAAACATGGAATTTCATATTGTTGTCCATGCTCTTCTATTGACTTGATATCAAGTTAAAATGCAATTTTGACCTACACAATGTGTTACGGAATTTGAATAGTATATTATGTATTCACTATTTTTCATATCTGCACAAAAACATGCACCATAATTCCAGAAGTAGAAAACAAACAGAAGTTTTGATACACATGAAACTCCCATCTTTTGCAAGCATGTGACCATAAAATGCATTTTAAGTGTGTTGCCTTTGAAAATGCTGAAATTGTTTAATAATGTATATAAAATTAAAACAATTATAGTAGGTAAAGATAACAGAAATGCTATAAATTTAAGAAGCGTTCTCTAGGATAAGTAAGCGATTGCAAAAGAATGCCACAAAAACTGTGCTTTTGCCAAATTCTACAGCAAATAAACAAGATTGGCATTAATCGTGTGTTTACCCCTCCAGTGCCCGTGTCTCCAAAAGACCAGTTAACTTTGGCCAACATACCAGGGCTTTGGTGCTGGCGGCATTATAAAAAGTCAGGCTGAGGTTTAGCAGTACTAAATTTGGCTTAAATTGTTGGAAAAACATTTAAGGTACCTTTTGATCTCTGCTAACATGTCTTTACACCTCATCCGAAATTTAGAATACACATTAATTAGCATCAAATGATTTCAGTGTTTTAAAGGCTACTAGCAATTTGAAATATTTGAATTGAAAAGTTGCATGTTATCTGGAAACAATGTGCAATGCTATGAGTGAAAATTAGGAAACTCAAATGAAAATACTCATAACACAAGAAACACATTGTTTAATGGTTTGTGAAATGCTGCGCATGTGTGTTTTTGCTTGATCTGTTCATTGTAAGACACACATGGGTGTGTGTAAATACATGTATATGTACTAATATATAAACCTAAATGTATATGTGTACATATATAAGTTTATTTCAGTTTTATAGAGTATAGTCTGATTTGTAACAACTGAACATTTTTCCTGACATGACCAAAATCTTACAAGTATGTAAGTAGTAAGTCTTTGATGAATTGGGAAGTTCATTGTCGTCTTAATGCATTCAGTGCTACTTCTTGTGTATCACAATGTGTGCGCAGGCACAGTCCCTCGTCTTTTGTATATACTGTATGTGTGTAGCGCTATTACATGCCCGTGTAATAGCTTTGTTTTCTTGCAGATGAACTGTTTCAGTTTTGTTTATCCACTGACTAATTCATGTTTGTCGATAGTGGAATTGCTGGGTAGACCTAGCACTAGACTGAAATAATTAATAACCTTACACCTATTAAATATTATCCACTGGCAATATTCCTGTGTAAAAGTTGTGCAGCCAAGACTACTGTTAAATAAAAGCTTTTAGGTTGATGACCTCAAAATGAGCGTGATACAGGCATCAGCTGACAAGTGCAATTTAGCTCTTCTTTTGTCCCATTTGGATAGCATGAACTGGGAAGCAAATGGGATGTAAAAATATGGGTTTCATCTCAATCAGCCCCTGATTTCTTTCACCAAGCAAGTGCATTTAAGGATGTCTTAGCGGGAGACATGTCGATGTGAGTTAGGGTCTGATGCTGACCCTGATCTTTTGTCCTTGGCGTATTGAACCAGTTGTGTGAAGCTCTCTGGATAGTCGTCATAGTCTGTTAAGTTTGGCCAATCACTGTGTCGGACTGTGACCTCTGCTCTTCCAGTACATGCGGCCCACTTGCGATGGTTTCTGTCGTGCATTGGATTCTGTGGCAAATGTTTACGACCAGAACATTCCCGTTTTTCGGCTTGTCGACATTTTCATACAAATAAAGTAACGAATAAAAAAAATGAATCTTTGAAGCTTTGAATGCTAACTGACTGATGGATTCTAGGTAAATGCATTTGGTGCCTTTCGTCTTGTGACCCTAAATACTAAATACCTGGAGTCTCCGAACTAAGTTTGAACTATATGCTTAAGGTAAAATACAATGGATATTCAAATAATTATACAATTTAAAAAAAAAAACAATGATCTGTGAAATTATGTTCGGAATGGGTAGAGTTGCTCATGTGCATAGAAAATATTACTGTGCCAACCATACATTTTATATAGATAATTGTCTTTCTTTTATCAGTATTATGTATTTTTGTTGCTGATTTTACACTAGAGTCTCTAGACCACTGAAAACAGACGTAGTAGTGAAACTACAGTGCAATAGCAATGGATATGGTCATGTCAGTGAATGTGTTTGAGACATGTCATTTGCTTTAAAACTGTTAAACTTATATAGATTACTTCTTTTTTTAAAGTGCAACAAGGATGAATAGAATGAGCCAAGGTATGAAAGTTAACGATTCTGCATGAAGTAGAAACTGTCTTGAGTTTTAATCATAACTCTGTCCTTGTGGACAATTATCAGCAGCGAAACCAATTTGTATTTGAAAGCATCTTTCTTAGTTTTCCTTTTGCTTTCAAATCAGAAGCGAGGTGGCTGCCTGGTCATAGCATTGCCCAAGGACCCCCCCCCCCCCCCGCCTTGCATGCAGTGATCATTTTTCTTTCTTCTCCTCTACATAGAATTTGACTTCCCAAGAGGAATTAAAGCTTTCTTATTTTACCGAATGCCTGTTAACAAAATGCTTGGTCTGTTTCACATACAAATCTCGACTTGTTGTTCAGTTTCATGCTTCTATTAATTTGTTTACCTGAAGACAACTTCTAAATGTGTGAGCTCTATGTGGATGTTTTGTTTGTTTTGTACTGTGTGATCTTCAGTTGTTAAGTTCTGTATCGTAGAAGCATATTACCAGACATTCCGTGCACTATTTGTGGACTCGTAGATGCTTTTCTTTAGCTACAGAAACGTCTCTGTCCGCGTCCAAGTACCTTGATTGTGTGTTCACCAGGTAACTTGGAGATAAGGCCAAATTCTGCCATTTATTTTTAAACTCTTTTTGCTGGATATATGTTTCTGTTTAGACTTCCAGGTAAATGATGGATTTGATAGTTTTTCTTTATGTAGCTTTTCTTGGTGACATGTAGCTTCATTTGACATGTAGTTATAAGCCTTTTCACCATTTACATGTCTTGCCTTTATATTTGCATTCAGCTAACTTAGGTATTTTTAGTTTGCAGTGTTAAAGCAGCCGATGTTTCGTGATCATCACCCATTCTCCATAAGGTTTGATTGTTGATGATGGTTGTCTTGTTAGAACTTGTTTTTTTTTTGACCATGAATGGTCCCTCAGGACAATGCGACATATCCTCCCACTAGACAGTGCAGATAAGGCTACAGGAAAAAGCTATCTGGAATTTTTGACTTTCCATTCGCCTTTCAGCCTGAGCATTACCTGGACTTAATCACCAGTTTGCCTGGGCTGGTGCCTGTGTCAAGCACCCTATAACTGACTCGCACTCAAAATCCAAGGAAGTCCTGTCAGCAGTGTGCTTCCTGGGGAACTCTTAGTGCTTATTTTTATTATCCTGACAAGACTGAGGCGTCCACCAGCTGTACAATTAGCTTTTTCTGGCTCACCGAGTGCCTACTTGCCCACAGTAGGTGTCATAGTGACTTTCTCAAGAGTGCTTGTCAGAGCACTGCTTATGACTTTGCGTCACAATCCTCCTCATATGTATTCATTTAATCACCTGTTTTGCGGCAATCTGGCACCATAGATGACGCCAGGTTCAGCATCTGAGCTTCTGTTGGAACGATAAGGGTGGCTGGGAGTAGCTGATTTGGATTTTCCGCTCAGATTGTGTGTCATTTTATCCACACCCATGATTCACCTGCCTCCACTCCATGGTATCACGGTGGAGTTTCCACTAGTTCCTGGCTTTGTTCTGTAAACCTCTGGGCCACTGTAGGCATTTACATCGTAAGAACATATTAGCAATACAGCTAATTAACCGCAGTTGCTGTTGTAGTTTTCAAAATTATTTTTGTTTGGGAAATTAAATTTACTATATATGACTTGTTTTTATTTGAACGTTGAATGTTGTAGTTGCATTTACACTAGTCAATGAAGATGGTAATATTATTTGTAGGAGCTAGCAGAATACTGCTGTTTATATATAACTTTATATCCCTGAGTACGACGGGACCTTCAAGAAGACTGAATCTGGACCGCATTAACTAGGTTCGACACATGCACTGTAAGGTGCCCGAGAGCGGAATCTGGCTGTTTCTTGAGGACTGGAAGCTGTGAGTCGTATGCTTTTCTCATAGAAATTAGGGCCTGGTTGCTTGGCCAAGAGTGCCTACATATTCATCACCTCCTAACATCCTGACAGTATCCTTTTACGATACAGAACGTGAAGGTAAGCAAAGCAGCTTTGGTTCTTTGGGTGAGGCATATTGCTGGAGCACTATGGTTTTTGTTTGAAGTTTGCGCCAGATTTGAGGCTTGATACCATTAAGTGAGATGACTCTTCGCAACAAGGTTCTTTTCATTGTTTCAGATTTATTGTTCTGAGTTATTTCTCATTTGGTTGGACAGCATTTGACAGATTCAAAATCAGATGCCAGTGAATCCCTTGAGAATCATTTAATTCTAAACATAATTATATCATGATGTTTTGTGATATTAGCAGAAGTCTAAAAGAAAAGGTGGAGGAGACCAGGTATATTAGGTCTATTATTCAGATTTTCAGATTTCTCACAAGGTAATGTAAGAAATCAGAGGTTTCTGTGCAATTTCTATCTAAAATAAACAGGAAGTTCATGTATGAGGAAAACCAAAGATCTTCCAATAAATGTTTTTTTTTTTGCTGGGTACAAAGCTGTGGTGCAAGTTCATCAAAAACATCATAGTGTGTAAAATCAGCAATGGCAATATCCCTCAGTTAGGGAACCAGTGTTACTTTACTTAGAAATGTTTTGTCTCATGCACTTGCTACTTTAACTTTTTCTGTGGTTGAGCTAGAGATCAGTTTGGTGATAAGTCACATTCAGGCTAATACTTTAAGTGACTGCATATATTGAGACACTTTCATAAATTGTAGTATTTCACTTTAAGATATTTATTTCAAGCACTGGGCTTGAAAAAGTGTTGATATACATTGACACTTAAAATACAAACACACATGTCTATTCTCTTAGTGATGAAAAGAGCAAGGACTTGTATCTCTATTTTGTCAAGTCATGCTGAGAACAGGAAAAGGAGCATTATGCCATTAAATATTCCCACACTTTGAATTTGTCACAATTCAGCAAATGTTTCTGGGGACCTTGTTGAAATTGGCATCAACTACCAAATTCATACAAGCAAATGTGCTTAGTATTGGCAAAAGACTGTGTTCACAAAATTTAATTCAATGGATCACAGGGAACATTTCTCTTAATCACGATCAATTTTTTTTTCCCAAAAATTCACATCCTCCAGCATAGTCAAATATTGTTGACATAAAAGAATAGTAATGTTTAAAATATCTCATTCTTTCAAAGTTAAGAATATCGACCAAGTGCTGTAATGCTTAGCAGTGTGAAAAAAAGCTGTGTACTACACTATATCTACTAAATTTGAACATTACAGGAATGGATTTTTTTTTCTTGATCATGATAATTTTTATTTTTTAATCATCATATATTTTCTGAACATTTTCCTTCTTCAGCATAATAAAAGTGTTGACATATGATGTTGACATACTTTAAATAAAAACATTGGCTTAAAAAGCAAAATTATAGACAAAAAATTAATAACACAGAAAAAGAAAGGCAAGTATTTTTACAATATATAGTGAACAAGACTAAACCCAGTATTAGCTACTCTCAATGGAAATGAAAATCATAATTAAGGTGTGAGTAATTTTCATATGTGTGAACATGGAATAACTATTTTCATCAGGGCTGCAAAAGACAAACAGGTTAGAAAGCATTACGTTAAAATAACTATCTGTGACTTACACGGGTGTTTTCCCTCCTTCTGTGTTTGTATCGCCTCACTGTTTCACAGAAAAGAATTGGTTTACAGATGAACCAGAAAATTCCTACCCAAGAAATATTCAGATCAAACCCATGAGCACTCAAATGGCCAATCAAGTCAATCAGGCTAAGAACACGGGAATCCTGATTCCAACCATCAGAGAAGTTGAAGATGAATGCTAAGTGCAGAGCGTCGACGTCATGCGATGTGCCGGGACCTTCTCGTGGAAGATGGAGCCACAGAAGCGACAGTACTGTTCCTCCCCGTACCACAGACCTAGGGTTACCATGTGGTCAGATACAATAGAGGATACCTTCCTTGCTGTTTAAAATATTATTTCGGCAAACATACACACATACATAACGCGCATATATAACATGACAATCAGTAAGAAATGTACAGCCCCTTGCATCTGAAAGAAAAAAAATGTTGCTATGATATATACATATAAATATATAAATATATATATATATCTTAGATTATTTGTAATACAGCAATACTTCATCCTGATATGCCCAGACTCCATAATTACGTGTTTTGGAGAATGAGGGTCGTTTCAGAAACATAAAAACAGAACTACTTCCAAAGAAGGATACTCGAGACTTCATGCTGTATGGCACCCACACGTTTGTACTACTTGAACATGTTAGAAAGTAGTTAAATGGACTGGGATTTGCAGAAAAATAGGAGTCGATACTGTCATAGCATGCATCATTGGCTATGTATTTTTTTCCCAAGATTGGTCAGTAAGGCAGTAAACAAGATATGTGACAGAATAATTTGAATTAATGCATTCTAGCGTAATTATTCTATCTTAGACAATACCGTCCACTACAAATAACAAGTGAATGTTTGCAACAAATCAGAATCTGTGAAAATCTATGTGTGTATATCCATTTAAATGATTATCCCAGTGGCCAATCAAAGTAGTTTCCAAGTGTATAAAATATCGTAATTTAATATGTAAATTGAGCTTTTCCATCTTGCCATTATTGACACGTCATCATAAAACTCAGCAGGCATTTAACTTTTAGCAGCACATGCAAATGAAAAGTGAGTGTTTTTGCCAGGTGTAAGGATACTCAGAATGGCTGAGCTGTTTCGCTCCAGGGTGAGAGTCACTCCCCTGAAGTACCTGTTACCTTTTTTGCATTTGGAGATGCACTAACGAATAGCATTTGTGGCAAAATGAATATGAATGAACAGCAACAGCTATGAAAGAGCTACCCATAATGCAATGGCATCGCACTGCCACATATCGCGACCGGGCATATACGGGTCCTCCTTTGTAACCACTGCCTGACAAACTCTTGGCATGGAGGCAATGAAGTGCTTGGATGTTCTCTATGACATAATTCTGATTCTCTAACCCAAGAATCTTTTGGGAATAAAATGTTCTGATGATTGAAAACAGCTCAGTCATGTTTGAGTTGCTGGACTGCTACAAACAGGCTGGCTTTGAATGCAATATTCCAGTTATTCTGCCAGAGACAGCCCTTCTACAAAGTTAAACGTGCTTGTTATCCAGTTCTTGGAGTAATCCATGGAACTGAAGAACAGCACCTTTTAGTAGAAAACGCTCCACATTTAAACTGTACATTACTGAAGGTTTGAAAGGTGAAACTTCACTCTGTTGTACATTTTATGACAGGTTTATACCTACAAATATTTTCTATCCACATAACCATAAATTCCATTTTTTTAAACATTTATTTTTACATTTTAAAATATACAGGCTACTGGGGCACCAGAAGTACACATATATTCTAAAACTGTACAGAAATGTTAGTAAAAGGAGTTCAGACAGACAAGCAATATATTTTGTATGGTCATTAATCTCCTTAAGTTTTCATAAGTATCTAAAAAAAAAAGAAAAAAGCACTGGCAATAAAAACAAAATAACATGTCCATATATTGTAACAGGACCTCTTAGAGTCTAATAGGGATTTGCAATTATAATGGTCCAGTACAATTAGGTTTTCATACGGTTATTGGCTGCTTGCAACAATATTTGTGCATAAATGAGTTCAGTTAGTTGTTAGCAAGTTGAAATGCTTCACATTCAGAATCTATTGTAACGCAAAGTCTATCTTCTAGCCATTTCACCTGGTCAGGGTTGCAGAGTGTAACACAAAGCGTAGGATGATATGAACAAACAATAATTGAAACTGTGAGCAGGGCTGTTTCTCAAAAATAAGAGTAGGCATGGTATTTCCACGATATCTGACAGTTTCACCAAAAACAGTGTTTTGCTACTGTCACACTTTAAATTACTTAACGAAACATACCATGGAAAGTACATTACGCAATCTGCTAGTCAAATTTATTGCAAAATTTTTGATCTCATTGAAAAAGAGTAACAGCTACATTTTACTTGTGTACCTTTTGTGTTCCGCTGTTTCTCTTTTATTTCTAACAATCTCATGACTTTAATGTTTCTCTACTGGGTGTAGTATGATTATGTTGATACTAAAAACCCATGAAGTACGTTTTTTTTTTCTGGAGTGGAATTTTTAATCGTAATTATAAGTTGTTACATTACATAGCTAGTAGTCAACAAATGTAAGCAAAATGTATGTATACAAAGATTGCTGATAATTCACTGCTGGTACTTTCACCTTCTATTTACTCCAACACCCATATTTTAAAAGGACACATAAAAATGAGCTGTTTTATTCTTTTTTTTTTTTGGTTTAATTCTATTTTATTGTTTTTTTTCTCAAAATCAATAATTATTGAAAATGTAAGGGTCACAAATGATTGATTAAGAACAATGTAATTTGTTTTGAAACGCTTTGTGTACATTCCATTTTATCTGCATTCTTATGATTTCAAATGGCTATATCAGTCATTTCTCAAGCTCTTGTGTTTAATTGCTGCCTTTTCTCTCCAGGAGTTGTGCTTACTGATCTAACATATATGACATATATAATGTTTATCCTTTATTTTTGAGCACTCATATAACAATATCCCAAAAAAACAATTATTTGTATGATTATGATTCACACAGTTTATCTGAATATAGACACTCGAATGTCATTTTGAATGATTGATAATCACAGGAATGTCTTCATAGAATGTCTTTCTGAATGATTGTTTTAGTGCTAGCCAATGTTGAGGTTTACGGCATTTCACTGCGCATCATTCAGTCATTTTCAATTGAGAAGAGTTCTCTCTATAGAATCTGAGGGGGAACAGAATTTTACATGGGCATAGAGAACATCCAAGCCAAAAGATTGCCTCCATGCCCAACGTCAGGCAGTGTGTTAGGCCAAAGGAGGATTCCCGAGGACCCACAATCGCGAGAGGTGGCAGATGTGCTTTGTGTGATTAAACAAGCAAAGCACATCATGGACATCAGAGACGCGACTGACACAATAAAACAGTAAAATCATCCAAACAAAGTCAGAAAATGACAAAGATGCACAGTGGAAGCAGAGAAGGGTATCGCATTTTAAAAAAATCGCCACATCCTTCATACTGATTGTTAGTCTTTATGCTTAGCTTGATTTTAGGCTTAATAATACAAAATACATATTTTGTTTTATGTCAATTTTACCAATGTCAGCTGCAAAAAAGGTAACATATTTCCATATCTTCTCCTGACTTATTTTAGGTGGATGGAATGCACAAGCATTGTTCTTAATTTCTGGTCATTTAAATATAGCAGATGGGGGGGGGGTGGGGGGGCGGTGGGTAAAAGTTTTAAGCAAATAAATTTTGGCATCATGAATATCAATGCAAAACATTATTTGGTACCTATAAAACCAGATTAGCAGAATTTTACATTAATCACGTAAAGTGTGTACCATTATCTGCCACATGTTAATTGCAGGAAAATAAGCCTCACCTTGCAGTCTAATTTCTTTAATTTTGTTTAAACTAAAGGATTAGTGGAGAAAATGATGGTGCTGAGTTGATCTACCTGACTATGATATCCAGTGATAAACACACCGTCTTGTACAAAAGGTTTGTACATAAATTGTACATGGTTTCATTTTGTATTTTCTCAAATTAAATTGATGTATTTGTGTTCTAAAAACTTGTCCTTTTTGTTCATTGAAAAAAGAATGAATTGCACACTTGTAGTCATCACCAGATCACGGGCCTTAGTCAATCTAGAATATTTATTTGATTGCATCTTCTCTGTTTTAAATTTTGCAGTCTGTGGTATAATACTCGCTACAGTAACAGTAGCTAATTGCCACCTGGGCCAGATATTTTCACCTTCACTGTCTGTCAGTGGCAGTAGGGCTGCCGCTTCTGCTCGTCCAATCAGTGATACCCATCTAGCACTGTGCCTTATGATCTGTGGGAGCAAAGATAGCTGGGAACTTGACAAGAGTGCGCCTCTGGGAGCAAGTTCTGCCAAGAAATCGTAACTTTACAGGGAAAAAAAGATGATAATAATAACAAAAAGTGAATATACACACAGTAAAAAGACGAAATGCAATATTTTATTATTCTTCTACTATACCCATTATATAATTGCTATAATTGCTGAAGCATACTATATTTGTAAACCTTTATAGTATTTTTATTTATATCCATAACCCATGCTCAAATAACGTCAGCAAAACATCTTTATAGAACCAAGAAAAATTAAAGATAGAACCGCATACCCAGATCATCTTAAGACATTTAAATAGAAAGAATTAAGGAAGGTTCTCTGAGTCAATACGAACATGTTTTGATATTTGTATGTATTATGTAGATTATACTTAATTTTGGCACCTGCCAAAAGAAAGAGCTCTGGTTCTGTTCTTCTGTTGAACTCCATGTATCTAGTGTTTTATATAATTACATACAAATAACCTGATAACTTAGGCACTACTAATATGAAAAATATATGAAAATTAAAATTATTTGCATGATCTAGACATTACTAACTTGTTAAATTACCATTCTTGTATACTTTTTTTAAGCTCAAGTTAGGTCCAACATTTGAGCATATGACATTAAAGAAATTGCATATAATTTTAAGAAAATCCATCTGTGTCTGATGGATCAGTTAATTTTCACATCGGTAAGGATGTAACAAAGACATCTGAAATTGATAGCTTGTTGCTGAAGAGTGGCCTCTTTGCTATGTTTTCAGAATGATTGATTTACAATAGAGTAGTTGGTGGTGTGTGTGTTCAAGCAGAACTGATTCAGATCGATTCCGGTGGAACTGATTGATCTGCCATCTATCTTGATGCCATATTTACCAAACGAACCTATGCAAATACTCACTCTGCTCTATTCCATTCTGAACAGGTCGCTGCTGATACTTTTATAACATTCCCTTATGGCTTCATTCAATAACAATCTATTCAGTCAGACAATTTTACAGAAATTATTTTTATATAGACCTTGGAGTGCTTTAAGTAAATTTGCAAACAAAATGCATTTGTACGTATGATTATCGGCGCACTGCTTGGTAAGATGCAGGAAAAATTGTCACATCTCCATTGTACCTTGCTGACTATTTAGCACCATAATGTCTGCCTGACCTTGCACTCCTTCTAGGGCTGGTCAGTCCTATAAGCATCATGGTCAGCTAGTTATGGTGCAGAACTTCTGAAAGAGCATCAACTCGCCAGCCAATTTCACTTCACTTCATATTGAAGGCTCCGCCGTTGTTGCTTGTTGAATGGTTGCCACACTGGCCAAGACTGGTGTTGACTACTTATCTGCATAGTATAGTATCTATGTTCCAAATAAAATATACCACAGTCATACACCTTGAATCAAAGTTAAATCAATCTGGACTGAAAAAAACAGCTACTATGTACTATGGTCAACTGGACACCTGTCAGATTTTCTTGATTCATATTTCTATATTTGAATGAATTGTAGGCAGCTTGCATGCCCGGTATAGGGAAATTCTCAATCTGAACAAATATTAAATTTACTTTTACTTGGTCGACGCTTTTCTCCAAAGCGATGTACACATTTTCAAACAGCGCATTACAAACCTACGTGCTGTCAAGAAGTCAATTAGCTAGCTTGAGTTTTCAATAGCCATGGAGAAATGCAAACAGTTTTGAGTCACAAGCCACGCAACACATTCCAAAACAAGAATATAACGATCATCCAAAGAGCAGAAACATCACAAACATTCAGGTAACATCAAGTAGTTCCTAGAGATATTCCTGGAAGCGACGGCTGTTTTATCCTCCAGAAAAGTCCCAGGAACCAGAACAATTAATTGTTGGCCATGAAATTTTCATGACGATAAACACCGAATAAAAGAGAAATTAAAACATTAACAAGTTAGCATGTGAATAAATAGCAAAGCAGAGATTATACCATATAGCATACATATTTCCACATTAATGCAAAGAGAGAAATTAATGAACACCATCACTTGTCTTTTCACCATATCGGAGAATAAAAAGAAAAAAAGGCTTTTTTATTTTCAGTATATAACATCTGGTCACTCAGTTCCACTGCATGGCATTTTCATGCGCTGTTGTAAGAAAGCACTTTACTATTGCTCCACAAATCTTCTGACAAGGGACACTTCATTTCACCCTTTGGATAGTTGTTGATGAAAACAGTTACCACATTCTCACCTTGGGATGCAGCAGCCTATCATGTAGCTTATGAACAATTTTACACGCTGTGTCATGGCTGGAGACTGTCAGGATGCCAATAATATTTACTGTCTAACGCCTTGGTAACGCTGAGGCTATCGCGGGATGCGCCGATTATGCAGATCTGTGTATGACAGCCTCTTCGGTTCCCGCTGCTGCCAATGAGCATGTTTATATCTCGTACGTTAATAAGCACTTGAAGCTGGGAAGCATCTGTGTAGCTACGCTGTCTGTAGCTAGAAGAGAGATGTCAATACAAGCAAATTAGCATCTTCTTTCAATGCCATGCATGGGCTGGTAAATGTGTCTGCAGTGTTCAAATCAATTTATTTTTCACCTGAAGCTGGTTCCAAACACCCAAGTGGTCGAAAAAGGTAAAATTTGGTTTGGAAAATGTCATACAAAGATATTTATAATGTTTTATCCTGAAAATATAAGATGAGTTTTATATTTATTTAACCAGATGTTTTTTTTCTTCATATACACTAATGGGACTATGTTAATATTGTATATAGAATATCGAGTTCATTTATAAAAAGATCAATTTGTTCAGTGACCATTTATTCATTCCCGTGTAGTTTACTCAGGGAGCACAATAGAAATGTTTCAGAGTAATGCCATTTAGTGAGCAGAACCCCTTCAGTCGAACAGATTAGAAAAAGGCAGCCCACTTGTCATTGTTTCAGTCAGGTCTCTATACCATCTCAGTCGTCCCCCATGTCACGTAAACACCATCCTCAAGAGCATACAAGATTCGCAGCACCGTGGTGATAATAGTTTCCATGACAATGCAGTGCACTTAGTGCATCAATGCCATTGCAGATAAACAGTGATCCTTTACAAAAACAAGAGGGTCATTACGCCTGCTTGTCAAATCAATGTTGAGAGTGTCCCGGCTGATTAAGCCATCTCCTCTCAGCTCTGACACGGTGTCAATAGTACTGGGCCGTGGGTGCATGGTCAGATGATTGGACTGAAATGCCCATCAGTCAGGGAGTCGAGGTAGACTAATGATTCCCTGTGCTGCCTATTAGAGGTACATGACAATTCAATCCTGTTCACTAGGGGAAAAAAGTGACCTTGTTGCTTCATTTGAAGCTGAATTAAATTGACAAGAGCAGATAATCTTTACCTTGGGCAATTAACAGAACAAAACAAAAAAGACACCCTGGCTTTGTTTGTCTCTTCTCTTCTTTGCTAAAAATATAATGCTTCGCAGCAATACTGCCATTGCGTTTCACCAAGCTCATAGTATGTGCACAGAAACTGCCACCGTTTCAAGGCCTAAAGCGGCGCTACATTTTTCTTGGGAGATTTTTCTTTTTGGCCTTTCTTTAAAAAATAAGTATCAGCACTATTATGGAAACCATTATTAAGTTCATATACAATAAATGCAACTTGTGCCTCATGCCCCTGACACAAGTGCTTATACTGTAGCTGCGTCGTATGCTGTAATCTTTAGACTGGGATGGATCTGGAGTACTGTATAACCTTGACAAGGGCATTGCGTTGTACCACCATTCAAACACTTATGTTATTGTACACAAAGGGAATAATGGAATATTTGTAAGGAAGTGTAAAAAAGGAAAGAAATAGCCTGAAACCAAAGGCCAAATAACTAAATAACCAGTAAATAAACAAACAAATAAAACAAACAAATAATTTTAAGATAGTCATCATGTCAACATATAAAAGCCTTTAGGGTGAGGTGATATTGCTGGGCTCCAGCTTTTATGGACTGCAGATATCTGCATATCATTACGGATTTACATTTGTAATGAAAGAGACAAAATGTAGCATGCATGTGAATTCCATTATACACAGTGGCATGTAATCCGTTGGTGCTCAGTTGGTGGCTGACAATGTTGAACTGGTATTAAGCCCATTGCCGCTTGGTGGGGGGGGCCGGGGGTGGTTATGCAATAAGGCAAAAACTGTACTGTCCAGTAGGTAGAATTAAAGGTCATTAAGCAGTGCCACTGGGGAGCTAGTTAATTGGTGGCTGTTAATAAAATGGTAGCGCTTTCACTAATCTTGATTTACATTTAATCTGTCAGGGCGACAAAGATGGACGACGGAAATCGGAAAAGTCAATGGTTTCTTGGAAAACCTCCTGGAGTTGTACTAAACAAACGATCTGAGGTTTGCTTTCGTTCTTCAGCATTGCCTTTAAAGACCACACATCATCAATACTCAGAGCCCCAGAGGTGGTGTCACTCAAATCCATAGTTGATTAATTCTTGGACGTAAAGTGAGTGGCATTGCTGCAAAATGTAGCTACTGCTCCAGATCCAGTTTGCCATTAGTTATGAAGAAATTTTATTTTTACACATTAAATACAGTACAGGTTTAATAAAACCTATTGCGGGCATCATCATTGACACAGGGCTGGTTATCGATTTTGACTGTGCAACTGGTAGACCACTTCCCTGAGCCATATCAGATACTCACAGGTCTGGACTGTAATACTGTGTAATAGGCCTTTGTAAAGAATAATATTATAATTAATAAAGGTTATGTTTCGTCACATAAAAAAATAAATGTCTTACTGTATGATGGATAAGGGGCCTGATTACCTTGAAGAATAATAAAATGATCAGGGGTTTGAGTTGATTAGTTATGTCTGTTCTTAGTTCCCAATAATATAAATTATAAATTGGTATGTTTTGTTTAGTTGAGGCCTTTAACTCCAACTACATTTTCGATGCCAGAACCCGGATTCCCTACCTTCGGCCACTGAAATGGCCTCATTATTTTCACACTTGCTTTTCAATATTAAAACTTTACATCCATATCTAATCCTCCTGATAATATAGTTTTCTGTGCCATTATGACTCAAGGGATTGTAACCCATTTAAATACAGTTACTCTATGTCTTTCTCAACATTATAATTTTAAGTTTTTGACAGTTTTTATTGAGAGGCCGATTAACACTATTGTATATCCAAATGATATTACTATATGATTTAATCCACAAAAACATCTGTTTCATTTAAGGATGAAGGACCGCTTTAAATTTCAGTACAGAAAATTATAATTGTACACACTTAACACAATTATTTTTAGCGTGGCATTCTCACTTACATGAAACAAACACTTGGCCATTGTTTGTAACACAACACAAGTCATTTCAGGTGGCAAGTTCAGGACCCAAGGAGTTGAATCCAAAGCAAGGGGTGTCAGGCTGGTATGATATGGAGACCTACCCTCTAGAAGGGGTGTTAGGCTGGTATGATATGGAGACCTACCCTCTAGAAGGGGTGTCAGGCTGGTATGATATGGAGACCTACCCTCTAGAAGGGGTGTAAGGCTGGTATGATATGGAGACCTACCCTCTAGAAGGGGTGTCAGGTTGGTATGATTTGGAGACCTACCCTCTAGAAGGGGTGTCAGGCTGGTATGATTTGGAGACCTACCCTCTAGAAGGGGT
>JAODUD010000041.1:7824029-7843227 GCA_026784285.1 Stomatorhinus walkeri | reverse complement strand
AGAGAACCATTGAGCATGCTTCATGCATGGTTTAACAGAGAGCCACTGAGCATGCTTCATGCATGGTTTAACAGAGAGCCACTGAGCATGCTTCATGCATGGTTTAACAGAGAGCCACTGAGCATGCTTCATGCATGGTTTAACAGAGAGCCACTGAGCATGCTTCCTCTGTGCACAGGCAGGCCCTGAGAAGCAATTTGCACCTGCAGCATTTCACAATTTGCACCAGTTTTTACACTCACATCTCCCAATTTTCACACTCACATCATCACATGGTTCCAATGGAATATGAGCCCCCCCCCCGTGAAAAAAATCCCTTCAGTGTTCCAGCATGTACTCCTCTGTCTTTACTTCATGGAAAGCCGGTATTGTTACTCACAGAGGCAGCATGCTGAGTTAAAGGACTGGAAAAAGAGCTCTGAGCAAACGTGTTCCAAGCAAATCCCAGCAATATTTGAAAAAACAAACAAACAAATGTTCTACATTCAGCATACAATGTCTTTAATATAAAACAATACAATATACCGCTCTGTTAAACTACACTTATAAATGATAGAAAGATACACAATGATAAAAATGATTGTATAGCTAATATTTTATAAAAGGTAACATACATACGTTACAGAATATGGAGCTTTACTGAATCTTCCAAAACAAAGTGTATACTATAATGCATATCATGTTTTGGTATATGTCAAGTGATACAAAATAAGATATTTTTAGCTGTGTTTTTTTCTAACTTGCAATCTTACAGTATATTGAGCCAATCTCTTCGACACTGAGCTTGAGTTTTTCAGTTAGACAGAAGTGTTGATTGCCTTGTCCTTCTCACTCGTGTTGTCTTTTAAACAACTTTTACAGACACTCATTGGCTTACACCCTTGAAATTCGTAATGCACTAGATTCTTGTGATCGTTACTCAGGCACAAAAAGCAAGAGTGCCCTCCAATTAAGCAGCTTCCTGTTGTTTAGCCACTGTGGCACGGGCAGTGCCTGTTGCAGGGAAATGTATGATAAGAATAAAACTAGCATACAGACACTCACCACAGTAACAATTTATCAAAAATACATCAGCAGTCTCTGACAAAAAAAAAAAAAAACCTTGGAATGCACACTATGATACGCTGTTAAATTACACATAATTTCTCTTTCCGTTCGATTATCTTAAAAACACTATAAAATGCACTTTGTTAAATTGTTAATAAGAAAAGTTTTATGGGAAGCCGAATTTGAATTTATTCATTGATATCAGACTGTACTTCAAACGGCTGGCAGCAAACAGAAGTGAGACTGAATAAGAAGATATATGCAAAGAAGGCAACCCTCTGAAACCAGTCAGATTTTAAAGAATAATCTTATTCTCGAGAAAGACCATTACTATGTATAAATAACTTTATATATAAGAAATGCAGCAAACATGGATATGAGTTATGATTTAACTTGATCTGTAATGGGAGGTAAAAAAAAAAAAACCCAAAAGATTAAGCTGGAGTGGGTTTAATGATTGTATTCTGCATGTAATCAGCTTTCACATTTTCAAGGGCCATCAATACGTCAAGGCAAGACGTATCCGAAGGATGTATCTCTTAACATCAAGGTTATCTATTCTGCTTCTCACAGACCCGATATTTTATACTACCTGTGCTTAACATTTCCATCAGCTCAGCAATCAATCACTGTTATAATACTTTACAAAAAAAAATCAATTAACATTGCTATTAAATGTTCCTTATTACCTCTGTGCAGACACCCAGACTGCATAAAGAAAGCGAATTATGAAAGCAGTCAGGTAAATGTGGCCTTGCTATTATTATGAAAAACAATACCTTTGACTAAATCTGTCACAACTAAAACCTTATAACGCATTCTTGCAACTACATTTTCATCATAGTAATAGAGTTCTGTGGGTGAGAACTGCAAAAAAAGAAAAAAAAAAGAAACGTGCAATAATTAAATATCAATGTTTTTCCCATAAACTGTATTACAAATAATGGAATACAAGCACTGGGATAAAGAATTCGAGTTGCAAATAATTATAGAGCCCATGAGTAGAATAGCAAGAACCGCATCTTATTTCTCAGTAATTACTACTATGGGATTTATTGACTGTTACATATCACTCAGCCTTACCTAGCTATTATATGTCGATTGAGATGCAGGAATGAATAGCATGATTTAATCATATTAACACAATAAAAAGCAAATCAGTTTTGAAACAGGAGCATCTCAATATCCAGAAAGAAATGAGAAAATATTCCATATTATGAAAGTCTGGTTTTACAGCACCTGTTAAGTTGTGATCTGCACATGTTCTTATTCGACAGTACTGTCGTTAAACTGAAGACATAAACTATAAATATTATCGACTGGAGGGAATACTTATCCGAATTGCAGATGTTTTGTCAGTTTTCTATTTTCCCTCAGTGGAAAAAGGTTGCTAATGCTGGAAAAAAAGATAAATTAATGAATAGAATCTGGGTTATGTCACTGCGGTGGATTGTGTGTGCTTGGCGTCGTATCACAAGTATTCACGTATTGTGCTGCACACAACCACCTTTAGCCCAAAGGGGCTGATAAATCGAGTAAGCAAGGAGGGAATTTTGACACCAAAATGTCTGCCAGTCATTTGTATTGCGTTAAAATGTTTTTATTGCCCTGAAGTTGTTTGAAAGCTCAGAGGTGAGATGGATGTCATGATAGGAAAATTATAAAAATGAACAATTCAATTTGTTGCCATACTGCCTCTATTATTCTTACCCACCTTAGTCTGACCAAACTGTCAACCATCAATCTCAAACCTCAAAGGAAAGTTGAATCCAGAGCATATGAAGTTAAACTGACATTTGTTCTCTTCCAATAAAAAATATTTAGTCCATTAAACATAAATACCTGTCATTATGATGCATGTACTGGGGACAAGCCTCCCATCTCCCACTGATGTTTATTACAACCAAACAACTGCAGAGCCTGCATGTTTTCAACTTTAGTGTATTGATTAAACTTTTAAATGGCTGCCATATTACCAAGGGACATCAGGAAGATTAATTTGCGTCAATGTTCATCTGTAATTCATTAGCCATTTATACTTCACAACCACATGGGCTATCAAGAAAATGCAGCCCATTTTTCACTCGGCAGAGGCTGGGGAGCAGAAGCGGAAATTTGCGCTGCATACAAATAAGATGGAGGGGGGCGTAGGCTGAGGGTCCTTAATGAAAAACAGCCACATCCAAGGAAGGCCTGTAAATATTGGAGGATGAGAAATAAAAAAAATAACAAATGGAAATCAAATATGGCATAATTACCACATTTGTCAGGCAAGGAATTTAAATTCAAATTAAAGAGCTCTTTCAGACACCACTTAAGCCTCGATGCAACACATTAAAAAGTTTAAAAGTAAAATAATAATAACAATAATCACGCATTATAATCATGGTTTTCAACAAAGGACCCCATCCCTGCAAAAAAAATTATTAAGGCCCACCCCCCCAATCTTAGTTCTTTGCTATTTATGAGATTACACAACAGTGGTAGGGAGACCACAGCAATAATCAAAGTAATTACATATGTACAGGCTGTACTGTCACGAGCTGACTGACCACTAAAGCCATACAATGTTTCCATTTGTGTCACAAAGTAGGGCATGCATTTGTTATTACAATACGAACCGTCACATTTAACCCAAATTTTTAATATAATAGGCTTTATATCTGACCGTTTCTAAGTACAAGTTGTCCATAATTTGAACAACCGCACACAGCTTCTGTGTTTTCTGTGTTTTGGCAAAGAGTTTTTAATTAGTAAATTTCAGCAACAGAACTTATTGACATTTCAGTAAGTTTCAAAGGCTAAATCAATCAGTCAGTTGAATATGCATCACTTTTAATTAAGCATGCAGGGTGACACATTTCATTGGCTATCCCGCTCATCCAGTCACTATTTATGTCACCTAACGCATCCAAAAGCAAACTGAAGCGAGGTGATTGAGTATGTGAAGAAATACACCAACATGCAATGTATCAAAGTTAGTTGGTAACAGCAGCCAGCCAAAAGACCAATTGTCAGTACTGGTTCAACACTTCCTTAGAACACATCAATATTCTATGCAATAGAAACACATACTGACTATAATGTTCTTGTGGTATTCACAGGTCACAGGCAAGTATGCTTTTCTAAAAGGCCCAGACTTCAGATGATCCAGTTACTATGTAGGGATCATCAGACGATGAAGTATGGGGTAAGTGAAGATGGACCGTGGTGAGAGACTGATGTAAAATGATTTTGGCAGCGAGTTTGCATTACATTTCAAAGGATTCATAAACTGCAAGGTCAGGAGGTGAGTCACTTAAAGATCACGCTACTGTAGCTGAGGATTCAAGAGGTCACTACTTGACCAGAATCCAACATGACCCTATTCAGTTGGAATGACTGATCATTAATGGAGGTCTTGAAATGATAGGCTGATAAAATCTCATCATTCTGTAGGAAATTGAATTCTGGAGGACATACATTCTGACTGTGAGAGATCATGGCAAGAAGCTAATTTAAGGAAGATTAAATTAATTTAAATGACATTTATTCTATTTAGAGGGAGTCAGTACAAGACTTACAGTAGCTCTGGTGCATTGAGATAAGGGAATGGTAATTTAAGGCTGAGCACACTACTAGCAGTCAAGGGGGTTTAATCCTATTGGTGCTTCTTTCTTATTGAATATAATGGGAGTTACACAGAGTGGCTGGAAACTATTACCTAATAGATGGATTTTCAAAATCTTTGTATTTCCTAATTTAATTGACTGTTGAATCTTCCCCCTCTAAGCACAAAGAATAAAAAAGACACATTTTCCCTGAAAATATTAATAAAATGTGAGCATTTACAAAATGAACGCAATAACGCGGAGGCAGGTGCTCTGATCTTCAATAAATGCGACGCTAAGATAATAGTCCAGTAACTGGTGAGACTGTGATTACTGTTAATCATGTCAAACCAATGTGAGATTAGACAATCCAGGGAGGACTGCAGAGTCACTTGAAGACCATCCTGAGAAGCTTAGGGTATAAGGCAGAGTACAGGCTATGCAGGACTTTTGGCGGGAAAGTACACACTGATATACATTTTATGTAAGAAACGTGTTTTGGTTAAAACCATAATAACTATGAGACTGTGAAAGTAACTGTGAAAGTAAAGAGAGTGTGGAAACTCCTTGCACGACATATGACATGGCAATAATATAACTCTTGGATCTCGTTCTTTTTAATTCCCAAAATGACCTCACATGTGAGTGCATATGGTAACAGTGGGAAATGTATGAACGTGGATGCATAAAACAGAGATGCACCTGTTTTAGTAATGATGAAATGCTAAGGTTACTAACAATCTCTATTCGCGAGCATAGCTACAGGAAAGAAAAGTAAATTGAATTTCAGGCGATATCCAAGAGAATTAAAAATGGCTGCCTTCAGATATATGGGACTGTATAAGATGAATAATTCAAGTCGATAGCAGGTGCTAACATACACATGCAGTGTGACAATCAATTAATCAAATGGAACAGATTGTCAAATATGGGAATAAAATGAGAGACGCTCCATGCTTTTATGATGATTGCAGACTCCAGGTCAAAAATGTTATTTAAAATAATGAGTGCTGAGTCCTTTCTTAGACACAAGTAGGCAGTCCTTCAGCTTAAAAGTATGTGCACACCTTACCATCATATCTATATGTGCTTCTTGAACATGCCAATGCAAAATCACGAGCACTAGTCTGTCTTTGCTGCTATAACAGCTTCCATTGTTCTGGCAAGGCTTTTAACTAGATTTTGGAGTGTGGTTGTGGGAATTTGAACCCATTCAGCCACGAGTGCATTAGCAGGTAAGGTTCTGCTGTCAGTTAAGAAAGTCTGCCTCACAACTGGCATATCACTTCATCCTGAAGATGTACTGTACAGTGGGATTGAATCCAGGGCTCTATGCAGGCCAATCAAGTTCTTCCACACCAACCCTGCCAAACCATGCATTTATGAACCTCACTTTGCACAGGGACACAGTCATGCTGGAACAGGAAAGGGCCTTCCACAAAGCTTGATGCACACAGTTGTCTAAAATGTGTTTGCATGTTGACAAATTGTGATTACCATTAACTGGAAGTGACCTAGACAAAACCATAAAAATCAGCCCCAGACCATTATATCCCCTCCACCAAACTTTACGTTTGGCACCGTGCACTCAGGCAGCTAGTGTACTTCTGCTATCTGCCAAACCTAAATTCATCCGTCAGATAGTGAAGCGTGATTCAACACTCGCAAGAACACGTCTCCACCGCCCTACAGTCCAATGGCGACACCACTTGAGCTGTGCTTGGCGTTGCGTATAGTAACTTGGCCATGAACACTCAGTCCATAAAGCTCTCGATGGACAGTTCTTGCGCTGCCAGTGCTTCCTGAGGCTGCTTGAAACGCTGCAGTAGTGTCTCAACTGAGATGCGGCGATTTTTACGTGCCACGCGCATCAAGACGCTGTGGTCCCTCTCTGTCAGCTTGTGAGGCCTACCTCTCCGTGGCTGCAGGTGCTCCTAGACGCTTACGCTTTACAACAGCAGAAGTAACGGTTGACTGAGGCAGGTCTAACTGGGCAGAAATCTGATGATGCGATTTGTTGCAACTGTGGCAATTCTGTGATGGTGCCAAATTCAGAGTCACTGACTGTTCAGAGTCAGAGTCACTCATTCTATTTCCAATATTTGTCTAAGGAGACTGCATGACTGCGATTCACTATATGCTCCTGTTAGCAAAGTATACAGCTGAAACAGCTGATCTCAATATTTGTTAGGGGTGTGTCCACATGCTTCTGGCCAGGTAGCATACATAGTGTGCAGTGTTTTAACTACACCTCCACTTATGGCCCCCATTCAACAAATTGCTAAAACTGATTTACATAAACATTATGAACGATAAATATTTTACAGTCGTATAAATGTTCATTGACAATTGTTATAATGATTGTTCAGTTAAGTTTTTCATCTCTTAAAAATGTGGAAATTATTCATACTAATCATACTATTTGCAATAGTCATTATAAATTTAGGTGACATTAAGTTAATAGGAAACAAATATTTTTCATTAGGGTTAGGCAGCAACTTTTGTTATTACTCAGACTAAATTTTTATTTAAGCAAAATATTTAGGTATTACAGCTATGTTTTCAAGATATGATATAATCACACATTTCAACTAATATTCATTTCGAATGATTTTTAAACTGCCACAATAATCATAAGGAAAAGGAAATTCAAAATAATAAAAAACAAATAATCCAGTTACATCAATTAACCAAGCAAACAGGATGGCATAATATAACAAGCCTATTGCCCAATCCGACGTGAGAAAAAAAATTCCCTCGACATAAAAATTATAAGTGAGTAACAATTAGGTTTTGGATTTTTTGGGCTAATAGATTTCATTACTCATTATGCATATTTCTTATTAAAATGAACAGTTCAGTTAAGTTTTTCATCTCTTAAAAATGTGGAAATTGCAGGGTTCACGGATTTCAATAATGGTCCTACTTAATTGACTTTATCTTGAAGCTTCCCTGAGATGCTTAGATATTCATCAGAGATTTAAACAGTAGAAGCCTTGATACTAAACTGAAGAAAATTACTTCCTCATCTTTGATTAGAGTGACTTGACTTCGAAATCAAACATAAAGCAATACTATGATGTATTACTACGCAAAATTCATTAATAATCTTTCCACTAAACAAAGAAACTGTAGTATGCCAGTAACACACTATTATAGTTTGTACTAATTGGATATAAATTAAAACTTAACAGTGCTTTGGTAAAATGATGTTGGTGTGAATATAAAGTCATTATGGAAATGTGGCACATTATAAGACTATTTATTAAAAGAAAATTAGATGCGAAGCTGATTGGGCATTTTCACTGATCAGCCATCTGAGCAGGAGATTCCTATGAGAAACAATGATACCGATTACCTCAGTCTGACTGAAAAATGATATCATAGCCTGTGAAATGAATTCAGGAACTTCATAATATATCACATAAAACAACTTAAATCCACATACATAGAATTCCCGTGTCCCGTAAAATGTCTACATTTTGTGCACATACTTTCTTGTGGTGTGCCGAAGAACCTTCCGGAAGCCGCCAAATGCTTTTCTTAAACTGTAAAGGAGCAACATTAATGGATAATAGGTCTAATTGAGTCTATCTTGAAGTTTTTCTGTATAGTATGCAATTTTTTTTTAAACCAGTAGAAGGCAATTGTAGCAAAGTATAAATGCAGTTAATAGAAATCCAGCCAACAGACACTTAGAAAAGGTGTTTGATGCTTGAACGGCATGTTTTATCTAACAACACTTTAGGTGGACAGTGCTTTGCATTCATTAGCATTTTACATGCTTGTTTGCACCAATTAACTGTACATGATGTCGTGTCATGGTGTAATATGTGAAAATGATGACTGTGTCAAACAAACAGCTCAGAAACAGGAAACCATGTCTTCAAAATAATACTTATTTAATATATAGGGCAAAATATAGAAGTCTTTAAGGAGCCTCTTTAAGCTGGGAGAGTTGAAGTGTAGTGCTATTGAATTCATTAACAGGTAAAACATATCAGTTTGTGCACAACATGGTAGCATTTTAAAGGGCAAATGGCTGTTTCTATCTCTACATACAATGTAGAATATCTATGTGTCTTCAGACGTAAGACTATGTTTACAATACATATTTATTGGCGAATGATTTTCTCCCACAAGAACAGCAGCCGGGATAAAAAGGGAGCGGGATTCGCACCAAACGGGAGGCTAACAAGTTTAAATTACTGTTATATAAAACCTCACGGAGCACATCTAATTTTAAAAAAGGTGACTCTACTTATCCGATCCGCTGAACTCCGCGCAAAGGCCCGAGACAGCCAGCTAAGTTGAAGCTAACAAAGAGGACGTTTGATTCAAGCACATCGCCAATTATCTTCTGTCCTTAACACCTTTTCAGATAAGCGGCTTGACGGGCTCCAAAGTGACATATATCAATACTAATCTGCCAACCCTGCCTGCAACCATACCCCTAGACAGGGCAACGTGTACCTTCCTAACTGCGGGACATCTGTCTAGCTTCTCCCCTACCATAACCCTCCCAACAACACTTATTACCTAGCCTGATAAGTGGTCTGTGCTATTCTCTGGCCCTTATTATTATATTCATTTCCTTGTGGCTCCTCACGCCTGATACCTTAGTACCCGAGGGTCCGGTTTCTGCTCCCAAACGGTGATTCGACATGACACTGTGACAGAAAACAGGGAAAGGGGGTGGAAATAAAAGAACAAGGGATGAAAACAACCGCGCTCGGTTCGAGTGTGCCCATCAACACCAATAAGTGTTAGCTGGGAGCCCGGTGTCACAATGATAGAAGTGTGAGATCACTCAGATGAGTGCATCATTTGACTGGAAGACATCAATCTTCCCGCTTAATCTGAAAGGACATAGTAAGATAAGCTTTGCCATTAGTTTCTCTTTTTTTAGCGTTAACCTGCAACATTCCCTTGTCAGACCTTCGGTTTACCATCTTATTTTGCTGCATCTCACTGCCTGATTGTATGTTTTGCTTATGGTAGCTTAAAATATATGACATATTATAGTATCCCATTTCAAATTGCTTTTTTTTGACACCTTGTAAAGCACTGGTGAGGTTTCGCTACCATACAGCTGCAGAATTTTAAAAAGGCATTCATCGCAAATATGAATAATTCTAATCTCTTAAATGGTCGGCCTCTCAGAGTAATACGTCGGATATTGAACTTAGGAATAATTACATGTAATTAATAAGTAATTTGAGGGGCATCTGATGATAACTATAAGTTGTGTTACTCACACAAGCGTACATGCAGCCATAGCCTGATATAGCTGGGCAAAAATAAAGCATCGTTACATGGGCTGATTTGGTGTCTAACGTATCAGTTCAGTTGTGTTGCATTTCAGAAAATAACACTGCCAGACGAGCTGATACGCTTTGGTGGGCGTCCATGTGGAAAATAAGTTTGTAAGGGCTACTTTAGGCAGGATTTAGTTTTGGAACTGAATCTGAGTTCAAGAACACAGAACTTTCCTGGCTTTAAGCATCACGTATTTCAAATATGCTTTGGTGATGCTCCATACTTTCCGTAATCAATCTTTGAACAAAGTCTACTTTAGTCACAAATAAGTAAAGGAAGGAAAAAGCAAACAATATAGCAATAATGCAGTGATTAATTAAAAACATCAGGAACTTCAGTAACTTTTGATTTTACAAAATATTACATTTTAAAAATTGCCCCCCCCAAAAATAAAAAAAAAAAAAAAAAAATACTTATAAAAAACGTAGCAGTTGTTTAACGCATGGTTCTAACTAACCAGTTGAGTACTCTTTATACTAAACTGGTTGGTTGAAACTAAATCTTATTCTGTATTTTTACTTTCTGGACCTGAACTTTCCACCTCTGATTATAATTCCTAGTAACCATGGTGATTAACGCTCACTGGGCCCAGACACAGGGACCCCAGGCCTTAGGGAGGCTCCGAGCAATGTCCTTCACCTTGTGAAGGCGGTCCGAGTCCATTTTCAGTTTAACTCATCCCGTAGCTAAGGCAGTGCTCATTATTTAATAAGGCCCAGGGCTGTCTTAGATACTACACCAGTTTTCAATTACCTAGGGGGGCTTTGAAAGGTTCCTGCCTGGGAGCCCATGATTTCTTAATCCACACAGGAGTATACCATCTTAATCATTACTACAATAAAATTGGCTGAAAGGGTTATTTGTAAACTAATACAAATAGAAAGTATAAAACCAAACAACCTTCAGTGTTATTGGTATGTCCCAGGTTTACCGTTTTGCCTTCTGTTATATTAGATTCAAATTCCTTAGCTTATTATCTTATGTCATACAGGCTTCATTTCTATTGGTCAAAGCCATTCTCAACTCTAAATCCTGCCTGTAAGTGAAACTGATTGGTCACTGGCCTGGTTCTTGCCCTAGAATCTTGATCTCTTAATGGTAATGTGGACCACTAAACCAGTTGAGTTAACTTGCTCTGCTATGATTGCATCAGCTTGTATTCACATGTATTTGTTCTACCCACTTAGGGTCAGACTTCAGCGGTTTGTGGACAACTGACGTAACAAACTAAGTTTACAACTAAGTGCTGTTGCAGGTCTTAAGAAACACAGATAAACACAGCTTGCTGCGGTGAAATGCTTGGGCCCTTGCAATAAATGCGTGAGAGACACAGGAATTTGGATGAATGTGCTTGGAAAAAGCTTCATAGGAGATCCGGCGTTACTTTATCGACAAAATAGATAGTGCTTAGCTACCGCTGTTAGAATGTTTGTCAACGATTTCATTTAATATACTAATCACTGTCGTTGCACTGTGGAAGACGTCAGGGAAAAGTGCTCTGATTGAAACCAGGGAGGACAGATTATGCAGTGTAGTGAGTGAAGTCTGGGGAAATTAAAACGAATGGCAGAACGCCACTGGCAGACTGGAGGAGAAGTACGGCTGAGGTGATCCTGGAATTTTGGCATCTACCACAGTCCCAAATGGATCGCTTTACTTTATCTCCTGCATTTTTTTAAAATCCATACAGTATTAATAAAAAGTGTCCCTTCGACATGCAGCTGGAGGGGAATGAAAGCTTGATTAACAATCAGCCGTTCCTCATAAAACACAGCATCGCCTGACCATCCGCCGCTGTGTGCACATCCTGACAGGTAGAATAATAACAGTCATATATCACTGCCCTGAGTGTCCAATCATCTAAATCTTCCCTTGCCACGGCCTCTGAGACTCAATTATTTTATTGACACCCAATCTTCATAAGGGGAGAAATATTGTGCATGTAAGGTCACTTGGTTATGAAGACATATTATCATATTATCTGCATGTGGGTTGTAGGGCTCAGACCTGACAAAGCTAATTATAATTGTACATGATACAGAGCTCAGAGCATATTATGTGCTTGGCTGCGTGACTAAGTCCCAGCAGAGGTGTGGAGGAGGGAGAAGGAGATGTGAAACCAGCAAATATCAATGAGGAGTATTTTAAGGGCACAGAAAAAATATATACATTTATTCACAGTTAACACGGTGTCATCGTTTGGTATCCTTAGAGAATATTAATGCAAACAGTCACATTTAGCGTTTGTGTTTCTCAGTTTAGTGTTCTATATTTGTTCCTTAAACACTAGGAAACTGGAGAATAGATAAATATATATGAGCTGATAAAATTTAAAGTTCACTAGGTATCCATTTTCTCTGCGCGGTGACTCGAACAGCCTAAATGTCAGATTTAGCTAGTGTCCTGAGTCATTCTCCTGTCTCCTCCCCCAAGGTCATCGTAGCGTCATCAATTCTGGTGTATGTTGATAATAGCAATATTAACAACAACAACAACAACAAAAATATATGCTGCATCACCATGGTGCCTATTTTGTCTGTTTTGATAAAAGGCCAAAGTTACAGCAGCAGAATTATAATTTTACAGCACTACCTGGTGTAATTCCATTTAATGTCCTTCGAAGAACATTGAGCAGACATTAAAGATAAATGCATTGTAGACACTGATGCCCTAATGCCACTCACAGCGCTGGGCCTGGCTGATAACGGCACAGTCGGGTCACCATGTGCAAACCCACTTTCATTCATTTACTTCTGGACCAAAAGCAAAACCATACCACAGGACATCTGTGTTCCATTCATTTTCATCACAATGCCTTATTTTATCTGGCCGTGATTCCCCCGGATACGGCAATAGCACAATAATCTCAACTCTGCACCTAATGGTTGATCTCCAGAACTGGAAGTGGGACAGCATTCATCATCTCCCAGGGGTCATCAGTTTGCTTGAGCTTAATGGTGTCAAATGGTGAGAGAGTCTTTTTCCCATGAGATTCATAACAGCTTTATCTGCGGTATTCCATCCTCCGAAGGAGAATATCATTCCACATCATCATGCCGTTTGCAGTTTTCATGCTGCGTTTGGTTGTGCACATGTTTCTGTGGCTATGTATCACATATTTAGGACATATTTACTTGGGTAATTCCTTCTTGAATGCACCTTCATAATACATTCATAGAACATTCATAAGCTGCATGTAAGTATACCATAACATTCTAACATATTTTAATAGCCTTAATATATATAAGTAAATAACAAAAATTATAACCATATAATCATGTTTGCTTTTAATGTATATGAAAACATTAGGTGAGATAGGATGTTATGGTAAACTTAGATGCTGCTCATGAATTCTCAATTTTCCTGTTCAAAATGTCACACAATATAATTTAAACATGTAGTAAACCATTGCATTAAAATGTTCTCTGGTACGGATTTCATATTTATGCCATATTTATATACATCATATTGGAACTATTCAAAATGTTAAACATGTTAAAAGAAGTATATTTTTCATATATTGCATGCTGGAAAACATAACATTATCTTGTTAAATTGTTATGATCATTAGTATAAAATTTGCATTGGATGGTGAGCAGAGATTGCAGCAGCTAGAATAAAATGATACTTCAGTGACATTAAACATTATTTCACAGAGAACGGGTAACTGCATAAATTACAACAAATATTGCAAAAGTACTCAGTCATTCACACCCATCTTGTGGTTCAGTCACACATCCAACTGTGCCTGTATGTCTGACTGACCCCTAACATTGTTGAAACTGCTGTTTGTGTGGTTTCAAGGATAGGTCTCACCCGTGGCTATGTCATACCGTACGTGAAATAAAATGTGGTGCTGATGCTTCAAGATTGGTTTTTGATACAACAGAGAATTTGAGAATTGTTTTTCGAAAAAAAAGGCAGAGCTTACAACTCTTGAGTGGAAGTCATTTGTTTATTTGTTTTTGCCCAGTACTTTAACCCTAAATAAATGCCATATATCATGTCTTGTATTTATTTCAAGTGCTAATCATCAAAGAATTAAAAAACGAAATGTACATTGTAAATGTATGCTTTGATGTTAAAATAATAGTATTAACAACAGATGGAGTGCATTGTTCATGACAAAAATCCATACTCAGCTGAAGGGTAATTACCCCAGCTAAAATTTATTTATGTATGGCTGAATAGTTTTGTTAATTCAGATGTATTTCAAGAAAAAAAATTAATTGAACATTTTTTTTTTACACCAAGAAACAAGTAAGTACTAAAATGTACCTTCTATGCATGGTCACATGGACAAGCAGGTATTGACCTAATCAGAAATTCTACTTAGCAAAGTGACTTGCTACTTTGCAGATGCTATAACTGGGAGTTTGACACTTAGTGGCACATAGGTACATGTCAGACGCTTGTGCGCCGCCTGAAATGTGAAATGTGTCAGTTCCCAAGCTGGGGCGAGCCCTTGGCACTGTGGCAGCAGTGAGACCCGCGGGGCGTTAAAACAGAGACCAGCTTGACAGGCCACAAGTCAAAAGGCTTAACTGCTTTGATGTGGCCAGGGCGTGTTTTACACTGGACTGATAGGATATTCCTTGCATGATGTCCTTGAATATCCTGAGCTTGGATCCCGTCTACCTGCGACCCTGTACTGGATATGCTGTAAAGGATAAGTATGAAGGTCATATACAGTATTAATACAATATAACGATTGCTACAAAACACGATCACACATTTATCCCAATGCTTATGCTAAATTAATAATATAATGCATATTCTGAGGAGTGTTATGTCACTTACAGCATTTGGCATTCACAGGGGGTGCTACCAAAATTAAATACAGTGTATGCAAATCGCACATTCACGAAAATATCAAAGATACTGGAACCAAAGTTCTTTGGTGTTTCTGGTGTCTGATCTCCGTAAATTTAACCTCAAAGTGCTTCGCGACAGCTTGCTTGTGAAAATGCACTATAATAAATAAAATCTGACTCATGGAAAATGGCATCTCGTTTATCCCGACTTGATTGATACCACCATTTATGAATCTGGCAGATGTGCACAGTCACATCGGTTTAATGTATTTAACACACCTTTCATCTAAGGCAGTTAAACACTCATAATATGTGTAGTGATTAATATCGCAGTGGTGTGTTTCTGATGTGCAAAGCCACCTTAGGTGCCATGTGTGGATTGTGCGTAACACGAACGTTACATAAAAACCACTTTGAATGTTGTGTATGATTCTGATGTCTTAGACAATTAGAATTCAGCATTTATTGCAAAGCAATGATATTTAAATATCATTTACAGCCATTATTTCTAAAATCCCAACACACATTTGTCTGTAAGATTCATTTTTTGTATCAAAATAACTACCATTTGAAATAGGATGTGTAATGCATTAACAAAGGAACTTTTTGTGGTTGTGTGGGGTGCAATCCTCAGAAAAACCACTGTGGCTTTAAAAAGAAAATTTAATGCAGGCATGGGACATGGATGATAAAATAGGGGAAGATGAGAGTCGGGTGTTCTTTTATGGAGCACCGTGTTTACAAAAAGCTTTGATGGCACATCTGATGGTAGCAAAGTTTTGTTGTTGATTGTTATATGGATAATGGATACAAGCTAGATATTCTAACAAAAGTGAATAGCAATCCATCTATATGTACATGCACATGTATATTGTATATTCAACTCTTAGTCTTTCTTGACCTTCAAAATGTGCCATAAATTCTGCTAAAATATGAAACACACCTACTAAACAATATAAAGTACTTTGTATGTCTGATACCAAACCAGCTGAGAGGTACATTTGCCCTGTCGTTAGTGTGTTAACTGCAAAAAATGCTATTTGCCATGCACTCTGTGAACAGTCTGTTTCCCATTATGCTAAGCACTCAGATCAAATGCACTGCTGTTGGACTGTTGATCCCAGGGTTTGGCCAACGTGGTCATAAGTTAATCTTGATATCAAACAGCTGGCAATGGGAACCCTTTATTCTGACAACTTAAGTAGCCCCAAGAAACCTCTGGTCTTACATCTACTTTTCAAAGAACTGCACCTTGGTCCGACATTTCCATTTCCTGGTTTCTGACCTCCTAATCGGGGATTAACAACCTTGCCCTGGGCCCAAGTGTGATACCTTTGGAAGACTCCAAGGAAAATGCAATATACAAAATTTTGCACTAAGCACATCTTTCCAAAACAGCATGCGGACACACCAACATCGTATAAACATGTGCAAGTTTAAAAAGATAATATGAAAGTCTGTTTATACCACATTTCCTCGTTGCAGTGCAAGCATAGAATTTTGGGTCTTATGTCTTTAATACCTGGTGACCACTGAGCTGCATGAAAAAAACATTTCCAACAAGCAAACCACATTAAAATTATCATTCAATCTTCTGTAATTATTTGTGGTCCGTCTTTTTTCTCGCTTCAGCATTACATGTTGCTTAACATCTGCCAGGAAATTAAAATGACGACATTTTAAGGGCTTGAGAAATAAATCTCAGACAAGAGTCAGCCATTTGTTTCTAACCAGGCAGACAGTGGAACCTCTGAAGACCTAACATTGAGACCACTGTAAAAGATACCAAAACCATCTGTCTGCCTGACCCATAATAAATCTCACTCATAAGTGCCTTAGACTTTAAATAAATAAATAAATAAATAAATTATGCTGACCTGCATGAGGTCTTGGCAAAACTAGAAAGTTACTGGAAACAGTAGACAGCATCTCAGCTTAACAAAACTGAAACAACAAATCTTACGTGTCCATGAATTATAGTTCCAGACCATTAGCAATCATTTTCATAGGTTAGAACATGAGCACGGGGTATGCTTTCCAGCTGGGAGTCCCAGGAATCAAACCACGTTCCAAAAATTGTCAGAATGTTCCTGCCCCTAAAATTGGTTGGGGCTGCTCAGCAAAACTCAATTTATTCTCCGCTGCCTGAATGCATTTGTTTCATTCATTGTAATGAGCAAAGCAGAATTCACTTGCATTACGGTTATTTAAAAGAAAACTGATTACTTTTATTTTACTGATTGGTAGTTTTTCGATTAAAAGTACGTGTTCCATTTATGTTAAATGACAGTACTTTAAGTGCTTTTCTAAGAAAGCTTCATGCCACTTTCACAATTGAATTTAATATTAAATTTCGTTTGATTTAGTCTGCTTTGGTGGCATATATTAGGCAAAAAAGGTTACATGTACGATAATTGTACTCTTAAGGAGCGCATTTGGAATTATATTTGAGCGGAAGTACTTGAACATACTATGCTTTTTGTATGTTTTGTTTTTCTTTTATGTTCAGCGTGTTTCACTGAATTTTTAATGCTACCGGTAGTTAAGTGAAGTCCGTGGTTAAAAAAGCTATCTCAAATATTCAAAGAGGACTGATCATTTTTGAGAACTGTATTCCATCCAAGAAGTTTAATGTTAAAGTGGTTGAGACATGGAACTGGATTTTTTAGCTATTTCGATGGTCTAAGAAATTAAGCTAATTTAATTAGAATCTGTCTCGTTCTCAAACAAATCGACAGAGCCTTCCAGTGTCCTTAATACTGCTTCTCTTCATAAAGGGTCACATTTTTGACCCCTTGTGTGAGGAAAAGCACATTCTGGTGCGTAGCTGCAGTGTGAGAAACAGCTGCTCTCCCTCCTCATTAATCTCCATATTCTACTCAATGGATATCCATGTCCTTGGGCCAAAACATTCCTGGAAACATTCTCCTGGATAATCCAGCGAGAATAAGCATTATTTTGCCTCGGCAAACAATAATAAGGAAACATACCTTTCCCACACTATATCTATTTCTAATATCTAAAACACAATAGTGATTATTGATTATTTAAAACATCTGTTTGCTAGTTATAGCTTCACTATAGAAACAAAAAAAGCTCTTCAATAACTTACCTCTGTTTAATGCATATTGGCCCACTCCTGGTCTTAACGAATGCCTCTGTGTATAAAGAGGACTGTTTTAGCTTTTGCCCTAATTGGACGTTCCAATTAATCTCAAAGACGTTTGGTCCCTGGTTAGGGCTCAGCTCCGACCCCCGCAATGGTCTGTGCATTTATAAATGAAATGTATTTATACATTTTAAAGTCATCCCCCGTTTTGCCCTGATTTTCCAGTGTTTCATCTCAGCATCAAACATTCAGTACTCTTGCCATATTGAGTGAGAGAGTGGTAATTCTAAGGCATTGCTTAGCATGCTGATAGTCCAGCAGAAGTAGACAGGTGTGAAGGTGCAGCGAAGTTGAGGAGAGGCGTGAAACAAAATACCACATAACGCCCCACAGACAATCTCTGCAAAAACAAGCCAGGGAAACGATCACCGATATCCACAATGATAAGGCCGAACAGGCTCAGACATCAGGTGCTTACCCACTGTAAGTGGTTCAGTGTCACAGTGTGCTGTGACAGACGGTGATGATGTTAAGTTGAACAAGGAATATCAGGTTAAGAATCATTTTACCAACATATCGTCAGCAAAATTAGGAACCCATATTCAAGAAAGTACACTATATTTGCATCACAAATTCGACTAATTTCCTCTGTAGTCAGCTGATACAGTCGCACCGGACTCGCAATCCCTATCAGCCACCGATTTCATGGTTTATTTATGTTGCTTTTCACAGAAACTGGGCGAAATCAGCGAAAGGTTTGGTGAGGAGAAAAGAGCGGAGGGTGATTTTTTTTCCTCTTCCCGGGAGAAACAGCTTCCGAGAAACATAGACACACAAAAACGAGTCGGCCTCCAATTTTTCCGATCCCGACCATAAATTTATTTGGAACCTTTGTAAGCTTTGACTTTGTCTGTAAATGACATTGTATTTCGGAAGACATTTCACTGGTACAAACAGTTCACATGAAAGGATAAAAAAATCCTGGAGATCATATGTGTTTTTTAAATACTAGCATTAGCCCTCACTTTTTAAAATTTCATCACAAAAATGTATTTACAAACTTGCTATCACAGAATACTACATTAGTTTTATCAGATGAATTTTTTTAATGAATAAACATACAATTCCTGGAGGGAGGAAGTAGTAATGGAAGGAGAAAAACTTTCTTAATTTAAATAGGCATAATAAAATTTAAAAGTAAGTAAAAATTCACTAATGCTGCTTCATATTGAATTACCTTTGCATGCTACATTCTGCTATGTTCTTTATATATATATATATATATATATATATATATATATATATACACACACACACAC
>JAODUD010000041.1:7806370-7823929 GCA_026784285.1 Stomatorhinus walkeri | reverse complement strand
AGATAGATAGATAGATAGATAGATAGATAGATAGATAGATAGATAGATAGATAGATAGATAGATAGATAGATGTAAGACTTGTATTTTCACTTAACATTTCAATAAAGGTACATCAGATATTACGTGTATTTCTCTGATAGTCTTAAGGCCCAGACTTTTTTCATGGAAAGTATCAGTCGATAATGCAAACATTGTAGCAACCCCAAGTCTGCAAACTGAACGAGAGAGCTCCAGATGTATATTAATGGAACTACAGAAAGCAGCAGCAGGTGTGAATATCAGCAAATTCCACTGTGCAGTAAAAGTCAATGCTTGGCCCCCACCGCTTTGTCATCTGGCTGCAGCAAGGCAGCCTGACAGCCCATTTTTCATGATTTTTTCCTTTTTGGCAAAAAGCTCACATTTTAATTCCGTGCTCTGAATGATTCCAGATGTTTGTTTATTTGTTTCCCTAACCCTTGTAAATAGTTTACTGTTTAGAAGTATGCAGTTTGGTGCAAATCAGCCACATGGTAATAAAAGCAAACTGCGAGAAATTGTGAGAAGCCCCCCCCCGGGGTATGCCGCCGAGATCTCGCTTTGAAGGCCCTCTTCCTCCAGGGGCTACAATAGCAGTTGTGGTGCCATTAAAGATACATATGTACAGCATTGCTGGAAACTGCTCGGCGATAATATTATTAAAAGACAGCTTGGCTCTAGTAAGAGAAATGTTCACCTTTGCCAATGGCTTCTTATACTCGCTGTTTGGTTTATAGAAGCGCTGAAAAACAACACTTTTTTTTGTGTGTCGCCAGAGTAAGAGGTGGCTCAGCCACCGTAAAACATGCCTATCGCTAGCAATAACCAAAAACCCCACCAGATGCTAACCAGCGCTACAAAAACCCCACTATTTTGGGCAATCTGTTCAATTTTATTTCTGTAATGTCTGTTCTTACTCTTAGGATGCTTGTGTTTCTAATCATGATTTAATTGTTTCCTGTGCGTTTTTTAATATTAACTTTTTTGCTCTAACATTAATGCCAAGTAAATGAAACGAAACAAATTTATAATCATTAAAAAGGAGAAGAGACGCATAAATAAATTATTGCAAGACTGTAAGTCGTGGAGTCAACATTTGGGGAGGACAATGTCCAAAGTATATTGGGGAGGTGGGCATTGTGAGCACATCTAAATTTGTGGGGGGCGGCCTTGAATATTATACGCCACGGATTAGTGCAGTCTGCAGCGTTTGGGGGCTTTGCAGGTAGACTGCGTCGAGCTCGTGATGGCACCTGGGGTGTCTGCTTTAAGAAAACGCATTCAAGTAACAAGATCAGGGGCTTAAATACGGAGACGACAGCAGCTTTGGTTCCCGCGGCCGTGCTCCGCACTTGTCTTTGTGTCAGTGCTCGTTCTGCTGCACGGCCTCCCCTCTGCGGCGCGCCCTGCCCCCTGTCTGCTCCCCGCTCGTCCAATCAGGACCTCCGGCGGCCCGGATCGCGGCGTGTCCTGCAGCGCGCTTCCCCCGCGCGGCCCCGCCGGTGCCGCTGCCAGGAGCTCTTCCTCCAGGGATGACCTTGTTCCTGTAATTACCATTGGCACCTTGGCTCCCGGGCCCCGGGCAGGTGACAGCAGTCGCGGGCGTATCGGGAAAGCACCACTCAATATCGGACAGCTTGCGGTCAGGGATGGAGCTGATAGCAGCTTGCACAGTCCGCAGTTTATAAGTATACCAGCGGTGTGTGTGTGTGTGTGTGTGTGTGTGTGGGGGGGGGGGTATTAGTGCAAGTGTCTTTGCAATCACAGTTAAAAAAATCAGACATAAACACATTTTAATAACACCATTTTTTATACATTTATAATCAGCTAGCATGCGTTCCAGTAACCATTATTTTCTATATATGCATACAGAAACACGCTAAAATGCTTCAAAAGTTTAGATGTATTAGATGTAGAAGTTCACATTTAAATATATATTTCAAGTCAAAAAGAATGCTGGCATGTATATTTTTCATTTCTCTCTCAAAAGTCCATATGAAGTGACGGTAGAATGAACGTTAAAATATAACGCAAACACGTAGCCATGAGTCTATTGATACAGGCACCCACCCAATTTAACACTCATAAGTTCACAACAGTGAGGGAGGGGCGGAGGGCAGCAGTAAAAGCTGAGAAATGAAAGGAAGCAAGAACAATGGGAATGGCTGCATTATCTGATGTTGCTACATGGCATCGTAAAAATAACAAACGGCGAAATGACACACAACTGTAATCTAGCAGAGAGAAAAATATTTCACGTCAGTTTCGTATACCTGTTAATGGACTGTGCAGCCAGTATTACCTCTGACAAATCGCTCGGCTATTCGGTCTCTTCTTCCACATAAAAGCTGCATTGAGGTTTTTTTTCTTTATGAAACACATCTACCCTTGATGTTGCACTGGCACACAAACACACACATGCACACTATATACACACACGGACACAAGACTGCACCCAGACCGACTTCGCTGTTTGCAAAGAAACCTTCAGCTGTGTCACGATGCATGACACACACAGGTCACTTTAACATTTCCAGCAGCGAGTGCGTGTTGTAGATTTGCTGTTTGTTTTGCTCTTGTGTAACGTATCATGGTCAAAGTCAGGCTGGTTATTTTAAACAGCTGACAACTCAAAGTCAGCTTGGTTCTGTTAAAGTATACTTATATCATTCCCGTATTATATAGTCTAAATATTATATTTTTGGGGGTTTAAAGAATGCAAATATAACAGGCAAGAAAACAATGCTTAACAATAAGGCCAAAATACACATGCGGATATATTTAAGAAGCAGTTGCATGGAGCAGCAGTGATTTTGTAAGACGGGCCGTGTAGTTCCCTGAACATACTTGAGGAGGCACATTCAGCAGATAGGTGTGTTTTGCTGTGACCGCGGCAGTACGCAGGTTGCGGGTCACTTTCCTTTCGGGTGTGTTTTGGTTGCATGTAATTTTTAATGTGTGATAGTTGACGTCCGTGAATCCACGAGTCACTGTGTGAAAAAGACATCAAGATGCAGATTCATCCAGCAGTACAAACCACATGAGTCTGTTATTACCAGTGTCGCAGTTTCAGGCCATAAAGCGAAGCTGACTGTTAAAGGCGTCGAATATTATTAGTAATCCAGAAAGCACTGAACTGGTGATAAACTTTGTATGGTTCTCAAAGCCATTTGAAACACAGAACAAACACAGTGATACAGATACTGAAATTAAAGCTTGTTTTTTTTTGGGAATTTTTTCCTACTCTTTTTTGCAGTTACTCGGGGAATTTCGTAGTGCAAGCAAAAATAATAATAATTATTTTTGGATTTGTGAGAACAACAGGTAAATTGTAGAACATTATATGGCAGATTCAGGACCAGGGGTTACCGTATACTCTGTAACATAACGAGAGGCATCACCCTCCACAAATAAATCCCACATGCATTTCAAGCCCGTTTTTTTCTGGAACATCTTGCTTAACGCCACCGTACTAGTACAGCTCATGATGTATTATGTGCCTGACTTGCATGTCACTTTGTCCGCTGAATAAATGAACGTGAATGTAAATGTGCAGCTTTGCGCCACAAAACATGAGTGTAATATGTTTCGTAGCAACTGTCACTCAAGACCCAGTCAATGAATATTCATGCTGGGATAGATAACCCTCAGAGGAATGAGAGAAAAAAAATTGAAAAAAGTAAAAGAATTTTTAAAAAGTTCTTAAATAAATAATAAAAGTACTTAATAAATACTGAATTTATATATAAAATTGCTGTAAGGGGGTGTTTTAAATGACTTGCTGGCAATTAGTCTATCCCTGTAACACAAAAGACTATGAAATCTCTGTTTTAGAAGTCTTAGAAATCTCCCAGTTTTCATCACACCACAAAGCACTCAAAAAAAAAGAGTTAAACAGATTCAATCAAGGGGATTTCTAGGATATAGGAAAGGTGCCTGCTGAATCAGAATTTGCTCAAATGCTGCACCATGTAGTCAGTTCAAGTTTCAGCACCAAACTAGGAACCATTAGAAGAATATTAATTTAACAGCACTGTAAGATGGATTGGAGTCACAACTGAACAGAGTGAATGTTTAGCTTCTTACTGGGAACTGTCAAGGATTTGACTTGAAGGATTTAAGGTTTGTGGCTGAAATGGTCCATATTTCAGCCCCTATTCCCCCTCCCCCTGTGACCCGGAATGGAATAAGCGATTAAGTGATGGATGGATGCTCAGTTAAGAATTAATATTACAGAACACTACAGATATATCCAAAAACAACTGTTCTTAACATCCTACATAACTGTAGTTAAAACGAATGCTGCAAAATTGTTAAAACTACATTTTTGATGTACATCAACAGCTGCTTTTTGTCTTGATCGTATCACATTAAAGGCTTTTGATTTAAGCATTAAATGTGGTCTCTGCTGTCTTGCCACTCCTGAAGCTTGCCTGAAACTTGCCAGGCTACTGACTCACAAGCGAATGTTCCAGCCTGCAGCAGATACTAGGCTGACGTCACTGTTGCCAGTCACGTTGTTAGATGGCAATATTACCCACCTAACATCAGCGTCTTTCTGACCAGTTTTATCTTCAGTGCCGAAGTGTCAAACGTCCGTTGACTCCCAGAAGTCACAAGTCCTGTGCATGGCATCATCGATACACCAAATAACTCTTAAAGTCAGGAGCTGTGCCTATAAACATTTTCAAGGGTGACATAATCAGTTTAACCACTGCTTACTCTTGATTCAATCTACCCATTTGGTAAAACTACCAGGAATGTACACATTATCTCACATTAGGAAAAATGTGAAGATTGAATCAGTTAAAATTTAATCTTCATAGAGTTGCCATATTACATTTCCAAGCACAAATTGGATTAAAGCATACCAAGGCCTGTTTTTAATTTTTAAGTTCTATGAAAATCATTGGACTAGAAGGTGGAGAAGCAAATCTTATTCAGATCTTAAAGCATTTTGATTAATGTGACAACGTAAGATAACATTTGGCTAAAAAACTGTATATGTTGACAAAATGAATTTCTTAGACTGACAACTATTATAGCAAAGATTTTTTTTTCAAATTATTTTACCTAACTGGATAAAAAGTGCAATTAAATGAAAGCTTTAATGAAGATAAAAAAAATAGCGTCCTCGTGACACCACAAAAAAGTTATTACAACTTATGATCTTCAGAATATGGCACAATGAAGATCTTCAGTATATTTTAATACTGATGCAGTACATTCTTATATTGACACAGTAAATGTTTACAAAACACAGCTACTGTACACCGAGCAGCCATGACATTAAAACCACTGACAGGTGAAATGAATACCATTGGGTAACACCTTACATTAACTGCACGTTTATAAAGCCTATAATGCATTTATAGAACATTCAGTGCACCTTCATAATGCATTCATAGAACATTCATAAGCAGCATGTACCATAAATATACCATAACATCCTAACATACCGAAACAGCTTTATCAACTTCAATAACAAACATCATATGATTTTACTATTATCATATAATGTTTGTTATTAATGTGTAAAAAAGCTGTTAAGGTATTTTATGGTGTTGAGGTATACTTACGTGCAGCTTATGAATACTTAATGAAGGTGCACTGAATGTTCTACGAATGCATTATAAAGGCATTTTGAAGGTGCAGCTAACTGCAACCTAGTATCGATTATCTTGTCACAGTGGCACCTGTCAAGGGTGCCATTATAAATTAGGCAAGTGAACAATCGGTTCTTGAAGTTGATGTGTTGGAAGCAGGAAAAATGGGCAAGTGTAAGGATCTGAGTGACTGACATGGGCCAAATGGTGATGGCTAGATGACTGGATAAGAGTATCTCAAAAATGGCAGGTCTTGTTGGGGTGCTCCCGGTATGCAGGGGCCAATACCAACCAAAAGTGGTCCAAGGAAGTCCAACTGGTGAACTTCCCATGGGGTTATGGATGCTCAACGCACATTGATGTGTGTGGATATTGAAGGCTATCCTGTCTGGTTTGATCACACAGGAGAGCTACTGTAGCACAAATTTCTAAAAAAAGATCATGCTGGCTATGACAGAAAAGTGTTAGAACACTCGGGGCTGGTCTGATGAGTCATGTTTTCTGTTACATCATGTGGACGGCTGGGGGCATCTGCGTCATTTTCCTGGGGAAGAGATGGCACCGGGATGCATTATGGGAAGAAGGCAAGCCGCCGGAGGCAATGTTCTGCTGGGAAACCTCGGGTCTTGAAGTTCATGTACCACCTTCCTAAACCCTGATGCAGACCAAGTATACTCTTCATGGCAACGGTATTCCCCATTGGCAGTGGCCTCTTTCAGCAGGATAAGTGTGCCACACTGCAGAAATTGTTCAGGAATGGTTGAGGAACGTGAAAAGGTATTGATTTGGCCCCTAAATTCCCCAGATTTCAATCTGAGAGAGCACCTGTGGGATGTGCTGGACAAGCAAGTCTGAACCCTGGAAGCCCCACCTTGCAACTTACCAACTTGCCAGATACTAGTGAGTGCAAATGAAGCTTCATGAACCATTTGTTGTATTATCTGACGCCACTAGATGAATAAAAATCAACAAAAGATAATAATGGAACCAGACACTTGTCTGCCACATATTTTTTTGGTGTTATTTCCATGCAGGCTTCAGCCTCCTGATAAATGCAGAATGACACATATCAAGGTCAAATCAACTTTTAGTTTTAACCACTAGTTTGCAAAAGGGTTGAGAAAGGAAGGAGAGAGCAAAGGGTAAAGATTGTACAGTGAAGGACAAAAATTATAAATCTTATGCCAATATAGGCTTGGTCGATTTTTATACAAACAACATTATATAGTACAGAACCAGTCAAAAGTTTGGACACACCCAACTATACAAAAGTTTATTTGTGGTATTTAGAATAATTTATAAAATAACAAATTTGATTTAAAAAAAATGTTGAGTGGGGCGCTTTGTGGGTCGGGACTCAGAAGGCCGCTGGTTCAAATCCCTGGATTGGCAAAGTGATCCCACCATTGGGCCCTTGAGCAAGGCCCCCCGGTCCCCCGGTGGACTGGCTGACCCTACTGTCTCCTCTATGCCAGTTTCATGAGGCGGCCTGCTGGGATGCTTTTCCAGTTGAGTTTGCATACTGTGTCGTTCTGGAGTTCTCACACATCCTGAGTGTCTCATTGGCTGCTTTTTTGACTCTCCGGTCAAACTCCTCAAAAACCATTTCTAATATGTTTAGGTCAACTGGCCAAGGTCATGTGATGTGACATTCCACACTCTCCTTTGTAGGCAGTTTGGCACATCTAAACTTTTGACTGGTACTATATGTCTATATATAACAGCGGGAGCAAACAGTTTCTTTTTTGTAGTATTGGCTGCTGCCATAAACATTATCAAAACAGAGTGGGTTATGTGAGAACGCTGTTCCTTTTATCACTCTGTATACAAGTGGAGATTTCATTATACTGGGGGAGAGGAGGGGCAGCTAAGCCAAAACTGTGATTACCCACAACCCCGAGTTTAAAAGAGAGACTTCAGAAGGGCCTCACTGCCTCTGAACCATGAACTGGGTCAGAGGTCACGGGAAGGTCACGCTGAAGTTGTGATTGACGCCCCTAATGCGCTGCTATGTGTTGACAATCCAACAGGTGGTCAGAAACCACTGCTCTCCAAGCCGCAGAGTTATTTTTGACATCTCAGCACATTCCTGTCTCAGTAGCCTATCTGATGCCCCGTGTCTTTAGTTAGTTTAACTAACTGGTAGATATGCGAAGGAGAGCAGAAAGTGTGGCATGAGGATATTCAGCATGCTGTTAGAAGTTGGACTTCACTTATGCAGTGTTGGGGAAGTTACTCACAAAAGTAATCTAGTACAGACAAAGATGGAGACAAAGGCCCAGAAAGTTTTCAACCAACCAACCAATAACCAACCAGTTGAGTTCTCTGTGACTGTGCCTCTTTATACTCAACTGGTTGAAACAAAACCTTGGTCTGAATTTGTACCTTTGGGACCTGAACTTTCTGCCTCTTTCTGTAATGGATTACTGCTGGGAGTAACTTCCCCAACATTGCACGTACGTTTATGTTTACAAGAAGGTACGCTAATGTACATTTTTTAAATATTAAAAGCTATAGGTAAGAGACTGCGATGGGTTGGTGCCTCATCCCGGGTTGTTCCCTGCCTTGCGCCCATATCCTCTGGCATAGGCTCTGGACTCCGGACCCCCCACGACCCTGAATCGGATAAGTGGTTTCAGAAGATGGATGGATGGATGGATGGATGTAAGTAATAGACTCCTTGCTTTCAAATGTTTGTTAGAAGAAATGTGATTTGTGTTTCTTTGTTAAACCCTCAAAATTAGCTCAAAAATATAACAAAACAGTAATTTAACCGTTTGTGCAGACACAACTGGCCTTGGGGATATCATATTTTAAAGATGTCGGCACGTTCCTTGTTACTTATTTCAATATCTTCTCAGCATTTGGCTTTAATTTCCTAAATGCCATTATGAAAGCCAGCTCCACTCTGCCTTGACTAATTTCCGCTCAGCCTGACAGATCAGAGGCCTTTCCCACCAATGTTCCTTTCGGACCCACAAAGCCCCTGGTAATCCTGCTGCTTGTCTACAATTAATCTTTCCAGTTGCCACATTATTAACACCACCACCCACAGACGGAGGAGGCCCGCGCACCACCGGACGCTGCTCTCCCTGCCCGAGCGACGGGGACGTCAATCACATGCTGCTCACAAAGTCGCCCGCTGTCAACATCAGAGATTTTCATCCCCTTCTGTCTGCTGATCAAACAATTTATTCCTCAGAAGATTAATCCACGACCCCTCCCCATTTCCTCCCCCTGGCCTTTCTCCCTTTTCACTTCATTCAATGACCCATCCTTGAGATGAGAGAGGATGTTGTCGATAATGGGAATCCCTCTGAAACAAAGTTAAAGGAAAACTAAATGTAAATCCCAGCTGTTATCAGCGCTTTCTTGGTTACGGCCTAGTGGACAAGGCACCACTTTGATCACCGCCCTTAAGATTTTACACAAACATAATCAAAAGCCGCGAGTTGCTTTAGGCTATAGAAATTGATTCATTTCAGAGTGGTGAGCTCACAAACAGTATTAAAAAGAGCTCCTTCGCATTGCTATTCACTCAGTATGCCTTTCCTCGGAGAGAGAGAGGTTTTTTTTTTTTGGTTTTTACTTTTCACGTGGACATTAAATGGATCAGATTAAGAAGTATGGAAAATATTCCGTTATGAAGAAGTGTGTTTACAGTATCCATGAAAGACAGCGCATTCAGATTCCAGCACACACACACACATATGTACTAATGTCTTCACTAAAAATTGTGAAGTAGTGGTATTATTGCACTGTAAGCAAACAATGCAACATTAAAAATTAAATACACTGCAAGGATAAAGATACAAGGCGCTTTCATATATATATATATATGTGTCTCTGTGTGTGTGTATGTACAGATTTTTAAAAAATCATACTTTTTCTTATTTTTGTGCATGTATTGTCTGTCTTGCCTGAATGATGTGCATCAATGATGTGTATCAGTTACGTGTATTTAAGGTTAACCCATTAATGTGCATCATGACCTTTCTTTTCTTTGTGCATAACAATTCAATTTACAGAACCCCCACTTCCCCATACTTCACGGGCAGATCATTTTCTGTACCAAATAAAAATATATGCATAGTCATTGACCACTTTGATTTAAATGAAGACTAGATTTTGTACAATGTTTTTGTTTCAGATAGTAGGCCACTGCTTTCTACTCGGCTTGGTTTAGACTGAAGGTGATTTAAAAACAGTTATCTATCCCTAAAATTCAGATACATTTCCTTCATTAGACAGGACCCTCAGCAGGTTAATGGTCTGACAGATGCTTTTTTCCTGTTAATTAAATTAACTTGGCATTCACAGACTTCTCAGCTCGGAAGGGGCTGATTATCACTGCAGCTGCCTTCAGTCCCTGCTCTGAGCAGATGGGGGTGCTGTAGTGTAATCTATTTACTGCGCTAACGCGGCGTCCAGGGGAGGCAACTCATCAAGCTGAGCATTGTTTTAATTTGCTGGGCCTAAGGCATATGCTGGGTGTTCAGATCATTATTGTCTTTATATACTGTGAGTTATCACTGCAGTTTATGATAATGCCCTGGAATTTACAAGCTAAAGAACAAGAAATCTATAATAATGGGTTTTACAGAGAATGCCATGGAAGCTTTTGCCCCTCTGGGAATCTGCTGTCTGAAAATCATTTCTCTGTTAAATGTCATAATGAAATATGGCTCTCCGGCTGGAACATACCTCATACGATCTTAAATTTTTTTTCCCTTTATCCCATTTATTTATTTATTTCACACCAATAAATCCGTAGGTGCTCTCGACTGTCACTGGATATTAATCATCGCGGACGAAGAGTCAAGCTGCAGTTGCCTCTTCTGGGATGCAGTTTAAATGCACGGCCCCAAAATGGCGCAACTCCTGCGGCGATGGATGCTCGGCGAGGAAGTTTGCTGCGACATCAGGTGCCCGTTTGACAAGCGGTTCCTGCCAACTGTCCGTGCCGATGCCCCTTTCCCTCACCCTCTGTCCCTCCGTACTCATCAGGAGCACAATTTAATTACAGCTGGAAAAAGTGTAAACAGCACTTCTTTTTATCTCCTTATACATCTGGACAAGTAGACAATGTGCTAAAACGAAATAAATCTGCCCTGACAGCCACATCAAAGGGTTCAGCTAAAGGCTTACTGCTACTTAAGGCACAGGAATGTTGTTGCTAAGCATCAGGCTACAACTGATCAGCCCCTAAAGATGGACTTTTTTTCCTTTAAGAGGGAGATGGGGAAAAGTGAAAGAGTGGGAATTTGACAGTGAGGGTACGTAGGGGATTGAAGGGGATTTTGTAGCTTAAAGCAATTGTTAGCAAATACAAGCTCTTTTTTGTTTTCTCTTGACACCACTACCCCCTTTTTTGGTTCTAGAAGACTTGTATACAAATTTCTTTTGAAGCATTTTCTTTCCTGAAGGGTTATATCAAGTATATGTTTTTTTTTTATCTTTTTAAAAAAGTGAGCACCTACAATACACAGTCATAGACCGTAAGTCTTACTTAGTTTTGTTATTATTTCATTGACCCACTTAGAATACAAACGTATATGCAACTGAATAACCATCCAGAAAGATCTTCCAAATAATTCCAAATATCAGACTGTTACCCTGCAGTAAATAAACTAGTTTCACACTGTGAATAGTTAAATATTGATTAGTCTATTTTTAAGATATAAGGGCAACAGGGTATTCCCAAATATAGGAAGAAGCGTTGTGGTTTAAAAATACAACTTTGTTTTACTGTACAATCTGTATACAACTATCATATTTGGTTTAAAACTGAAAAAAAAAATACAAAAAACTGAAATGATAGAACATCAATTTTATTCTGCAGTACTAGAAAAGGCAAAGATCACTGAATAACAATCCACCACAGACTGACTAAACTCAAAAGGTTTTAAGTTAAACTTATATGGTTAACACTTTTAAACTTCAGTTTTTAAGGTAAACATGCGTAAAGAACGCGTGAGGCAATGGTGCCACACTTCAAAGTGAACTGGTTGGGGTTAGAAACCAAGGTGTTCGTCCAACAGGAAAAATGTTATGCCTGCATTTAATGATTTACCAGTTCTACTTGACTGAACCTTCACTCAGTGAATAGATTGTTTGACCACTGATCACGGGTTAAACACCTTTTGTTTCACGGCTGAGACGGAGTTGGAGAATACATTGCCGTCCAGCAATGTATGTACAGGCCAGCCTGGAGTGGCTTGCGGCCGCGCGATCATGAGGCTGAATTCTAAACTCTCTGACCTTTCCAATGAATGCGTTTTACAGCACGCTGCTAATTTAGGCAGCCCTTTAAAAAGACAAGCTCAAATATTAAATGAATGCAAGAATGCAAAATTTGACACAATAATTTGATTCTTTTGAGGAAGGTGAAAAGATGAATAATTCACCTGATCTGTAAAAACACTGGAAGTTGTGTGGTGTGTATATCCGACCACAAACACTTTCAGGAAGAAACAACTGCATTTTAGGCATTTTTTTATTTCTTTAAAATGTATGTTTTAAAAAAAGATTTATTTTATATATTGTCAACTCATCCAGAGTGACGTTTATTACAATGGATAGTAATAGTAGCTGTCACATAATAAAGTATAACACGTTTCAAATGGTGTTTTCATGTGAAAATGTTTTGCGAGACACTTTTCCCTTCCATTTATGTACTTTAATGAGGCATATAAGAAAGATCTATGGAAATGGAAGAACACTTTCTTAAGGGCGATGATCCACTCTGTTGTGAGTGGCCATTTAAAAACAAAAAGCGTACATACCCTCCTGCCTTATTATGGCTGATAGTTGAACCTTGGGCTTTACTACATCCAATAAATGACATCCGTCGTAGACAGTAAGCGGGGGAAGGAGGGTTACCCTAAGCGACACAACAGCTTTGGAAAGCCCACAGTTGTGATGTTAAAAGTTAAAAGTGACATCAAACTGTTTTTTTTCCCCCCCACTATGTCTAGGGGAGTATGGAAAATTCAACACAAATAAAGAAACAATGACAGCTTTCTGCTTGTGGTGTTCTTTTAATGGCAAGCAGAAAACAAAAGGCATAAAGTGCTCGTGAGAAATCTCACTCTGTGCCGTGAAGGCGATAACGACCAAAATTAGCACACTACGGAGAGCCTGGAGCAGGCTTTGTTTACATCAACATGACGGAGTACTGCAGATTAGAAAATGTTTTCTGTCCCTCTCCTTTCAGAAACAGATGTTTATTACCTTTGAGTTTGGATAGTTTGAGATGGAATGAAAACAAAGACATTTCACAGAAAATAACAAATCGCGTGACACCAATTATGTTGTTCCAATCAAAATAATAAATTAGCACTATTCATGATATAGTTGAGAGTAATGGTCATACTTAAAGTGGGTAAACATTTTACATACTTATATTTCCGTGCCCTTAAGGGATATTTGCATGCAAATGATCTGAAAAAGAAAAATCGAATTTTCCTTTTTGCCTACTCTAGACATCCCACACAGATACAAATGCTGGTTCGAAATCATGACATATGATGAAGCCTGCTGAAACTATTAGAAGCCGAATTTGATGTCAGAAATGTTTTCATGTGTGCGGAATATTTAATAATTGAGGTTTCGCTGAACAGAAGTGTCACGCCTGGTTATCTGGATGATTTTTCCCCTCCAATTAGATGCTTGGAGACATTTGAAGAGAAACTCACAGGCGAGATTTTGAAGTGACATGTGAACTTTTAAAGGAAATTAGTTCTTCACACAAGTGAAATGTGATGGTTACTTAGCAAATCAGTATACACTCCTTTGAAGTGTACATTTGACTTAGACCTCCTATGAAGACTACCGTTTTTCTTACTCAGTCAGCTTTAGTCGAGAAGATCACAAGAGAGACGGAAACTAATTGTGACTCAGGGAACATGAAAAAGCAGAGGTGCCGAAATAATGAAGTTTCTTCTGAATAGCTGATGTACTTTGGGTAGATCTGAAGCAATAGCAAACACCTCTGATTATTCCTTCCAGTCTGGAATAGTATGCTATTGTAATATAATATAATGGTCAACAAATCTGCAGCTCTCTGTTTGTGAACTCTGCCTCTACTCTTCATATTTGCATGAGTTTCCTCTGCTACAAACAGTTTAGATGAATTGCTGACTAAACTTTGCTTAAGGTATGATTGTTTTGTCTCAGTCTAGGTCATGTGATGGATCCCAAGCACCACATGACCCTGTTTTGTGTCCCGTCCTTCCTAAGATAAGCCCAAGGCTCAACTGCAGTGACAGTGCTGGGATGCTTATTAATTTTTTATTTACCTGAGAATTTACAGAGCGTACGCAAATCCTGAATGGCTAATGCTGTAGGACGCTTCACTTTTAGTGGTGTTGCTTAGTCAGCTTACCGTACCATGCTAGCGCTTGGTGTGGCAGTGATTGGTGGTATTATTTTCGTTACTGGAATCTTGGCACCGGAAGGTGGTTTGGTTGTCTAAAGATAGAAAGAAGAAAACAGATTTATTACTTAAATGTATTATGTTCATTTGCAACACTAACAATACTTGCTAAGAAAAGATTAATTTTTTTTTTATTTATTTGGTATATAAGCCCTATATTTTGTATACAGAACTTTCCATTTGATCTAATTTGAACTTCTGCCTGAGTATTCATTTTTGGGTGAGGTACAGGATAGGAGGCCAAGACAATGATAGGCACGACACTGCAGTGTAGAGTGCCTGACATTTGAAAAGGCAACAAGCTTGCAGCTCTGGTGTATGGCACAGGTTTTCTGACAAGAGCTTGTTACCGTGTAACAATCTCAAATAATTGAGCTAAGATCTATAATGCTTGGAGGTGATTCTGTATATCCACCCATTAATTACTCAGTCGGGTGCACAGTGATCCAAGGCAAAATCTGGGAAGCAAAGGTAGTGGAGCAGAGTCAGGCCATTGTAGGGCACTCTCGCTATCTCTCCATCTCTCTCTTTCAGACACACACACTCTCACCCAAATACACACCTCACACAGCCATTGTTTGAAATCTAAAGAATCTATGTCTGATAATTGGACAAACATAGACAGTGCCTACTCCATAGTTCTAGACTTCTGAAGACTCGTCACTACGTCATTATCTTCATTCACTTTCTGATTATATTGTGCTGTGATTTTGCTTTTCTGATACTAGTGAGTAATTTGGACAATACAGTTTCGTCAGACATTTTTGTTGTCTGATTAACCATAATATAGATATAAGCGTTTTATAAAACACTCCAAAATAAGATATACAAGTTATAGAATGAATGCCATAAAGTCAGAGAACAAGATATATATAATATATATATAATATAAGCATACATGTGGTAACAAAAGAACTCCATACCAAATATACCTCAGAAAATAGATTTAATTACTTGTAATTATGATCAGACTTCGGAAAGATTTTAAAGAAGGTGTGGGTCTAATTTCATTGCTTGGTTGTAATGATCTGAGATACTTTAATAAATGGACTAAAAATCCAGAAGAAATTATCAGAGTTGGGTAATTCAGGTCCAGAGAACAAAAGTCCAGACCAGGATTTTGTTTCAACTAACCAGTTGAGTACTCTGTGACTGTGACTCTTTATACTCAACTGGTTGGTTGAAACAAAATCTTGGTCTGGACTTTTGCTCTCTGGGCCTGAATTACCCAACTCTGGAAATTATCAGTATTTAATATGGGAACCATCTGGAAGCAAACTGATAAAAAAAAACATGGTGCTGTACATAGCAGGATCTTGTTTGAGTTATACTCCAATAGCTGGACTGGATATTATTCTTTGTAAGACACAGGAGGGTGTGGATCTCCAAGGGTGGGACAATGTCACCTTATAATCCCCTTTTGCCCACAAACAATCCTACAGGGGGGGTTATATCCATGTGCTGCCATCCAGGACCCCAAATTATCCCTGTATTCTCTAGCTGAATCTCCTTTGTTTTCCTATATTTTCTCCCCTCTGTGTCACAAAAACATTTACCTCCAAAAAAAGCTTCGCCCAATCCCTGCATCACACGGGTCTGTGTACTGTCCTTTCTCATTTAGAAATATTTTATTATTAGTATAAGTAGCTAGTATGCATCCATTACTTCTGAAGTAGGCTCTCGACCCCAGTGCCCCTGTACAGGACAAGCAGGCATGAAAAATGAATGACTGAATGAATATTAAGAGCTTGCTTTTTACTTATCAATCATTGCTTAAGCAGTTTGAAAACAAAACTATATTTCTGTTTATGTGTATGAACACGACTAAAAAATATTAATTCCTTGTATTGTTTTTGCATGATGGACAAAAAATGTATTGCCATTCTGATCTACTGTAATTATGTATGGTGCATAGAGTGATGTTTAAAATATAGGTTTTTCCATTCTAACCATTGAGTGGTTACACTTTAAAATGAATTTTTGTAAATTTCATATTTTATAACATAAATGAACAATGAATATGGTATGTTCTAGACTCTACTGGACTTTGTTTAGTACTATAATTGTTTTGGAATATGACTGAAAAAAAAGCTTTTTCCATTAATTTATTCACCTTACAATACAATACATTAAATCCATTGCAATTCTGAGCGAGATAAAGCCCTCATTACATATTTTCTCCCATAAAATTCAAATATCAATTTATTTACTGCACTCACTACTGACGACCTTCCATTCAACCCTGTACACACTGTCCTCTGAAGATTTCCGGGCTTCTTTGGAAACCTTATAATTTACATATTTACTATAGATTTTCTCGTTCATTAAAATCTGTGTTTTGAATTTGCTAATCCCAATGAAGATTGTTAGTAAATCAGTACGATGGCTTGTTTGCATGTGCTAAAACAGATATATACCAATTATAAATCAGCTTATATAGCCCTTTTTTTAACCAGCCATTATTAAGAAACATGTTTTTGTTTTAATTTGAACTAAATCCATTTCTAATTTTCCATAATGTACATTATGATACTTCCTGCCTGCCCTGTCTTGTGCCTCATGTGGCCTGAATGAGCCACGCTTATTGCTTGCTACCCATCACTAGCCTTTGTATTTAAGTACCTGTTTGTCTCGTCAGCCCCATTCTGGTCATTGATGTCGCACCTCCTGTCTGCCCGTGTCCATCCTCATACTGGCCTTCTTGTTTTATCCCCACATGCTGTCGTTTGTTTCCCTGCTCCCTTTCAGTTCAATAAATCCCAGGTAGATTTACAATGGGACCCTCTGGGTCTTGCTCTAGGTGTCATTTTGTGGGCCTTTCCCTCAGCCCAGAATCTGCACCGACCCGGTCCTACGTCCCAGTACACTCAGCACTGTCCACTGGTACCCTGAAGAGGGGTTGCCGAGTCTCCATCTTCCAGAGGGGAAGATGTCCATGCTGGTTGCCCCAACTCTCAGTTGCCCAACGTTGCCTACCCAGGCAGCTCTCCTGCTTACGCCCAGGGGAGAATTCCCTCAGTGCCTTCCTGCTCCTGCCCTGCAGTTCCCTTGACACCCTACTGCTCCTGCCCTGTAGTTCCCTTGACACCCTACTGCTCCTGCCCTGCAGTTCCCTTGACGCCCTACAGCTCCTGCCCTGCAGTTCCCTTGATGCCTTCCTGCTCCTGCCCTGCAGTTCCCTTGATGCCTTCCTGCTCCTACCCTGCAGTTCCCTTGACGCCCTACAGCTCCTGCCTTGCAGTTCCCTTGACGCCCTACAGCTCCTGCCTTGCAGTCCCCTTGACGCCCTACTGCTCCTGCCCTGCAGTTCCCTTGATGCCTTCCTGCTCCTGCCCTGCAGTTCCCTTGACACCCTACTGCTCCTGCCCTGCAGTCCCCTTGATGCCCTACTGCTCCTGCCCTGCAGTTCCCTTGACACCCTACTGCTCCTGCCCTGCAGTTCCCTTGACACCCATACTGCTCCTGCCCTGCAGTTCCCTTGACGCCCTACTGCTCCT
>JAODUD010000041.1:7774142-7789516 GCA_026784285.1 Stomatorhinus walkeri | reverse complement strand
ACTGTATACATACATTTTATTTATATATATATATATATACTGTATACATACAATATATATATATATATATTATTTTTATTTTCAAACTTTTGTCTGACAGTTATTTTTAGGAGTGACATCGTTGTACAATTATGACACAAACTAAAAAACTTGAAGTAAATGAGGAAGACAAAGTTAAATTCATGTCTCCTACAATCATGATAAACTATTCAATAATTGCACAGTAAAACTGTCTACAATGGCAATATTGGATCTATGTTAGATTAGCTTACGTTTACACCCATGCACACATGTTATATATCAAAAACTAAATTAATATAAACAGTTTGGAAGCTGACTGACACCAGTCTGTGACATGTAAGTTAACTGTACAGCTATGGTCAGTCACTGTTTTAAGCACTGTGAGATATGTGTAACGAGTCTTGCGTCTGATAAGATATATGATTTCTAAACAGATATTTATAAATTAATCACTGTCATTCATTGACACACAGTTTCAGGGTTTGTTTTACCATTACATTCTTTATGGGATATATCGTGTAAAACCTGTAAAAAAAATTACCCATTGCAGCCTTAGCTACAAAGGAAAAAAAGAATAAAGTTTAGTTAGTTATGGCGGTGACTACCCAAAATTAAGTAGTTTTCAGCTCTTAGCTAACTTCGATTATTAGTATCGTTGAACGTGATCGGCATTTCAATATAATTTTGTACAAAATTTCTAAATTTCACTGGGAAGATCTCACACCTAAATGCTCTACTAATCCATTTTCATTTAGCGTAACTTCAGAAAATAAAATGATTCATGAGATTGTTAACTTGAGTATAAAAAATTAGCCATACATACAGGATGACTTTGAATCGCAAATTACCGTACTGTGCAGCACATGTACCCATACAAGAATCAAAAGGCTTCTGAATTTTCAGAAACAAAATGTATTCAAATGAATGACTTGAACTAACTGGAGACAGTATTCAAATAGCTAACCATGTAGATTGCAACTGCAATTACTATTAAGTGTATAATTTTGCTATGAACTCGATTAATATAACACAATTAATTATCTTAATGAAAACATGCTTAATAATATGTTCCTAGTCTAAAATTTGTTTACTTGGTAAAATGAACTGCTACATAAGGTGCATCTAAATGAGACTCTTTTATTTAACCCAGTTTAAATAACATTTAATAATGACAGATTTAGTGTTGCAGAGGACGATGATTTCACTGATATCTCTAAAGATATTCTAATAAATACAAAATACAGCTGCATGTGGCCGGAGTCCAGGCCTGGAGTTATGTTGCTTGTGATTTTTAACAAACATCCTCCACCCCTAGTGTGTAAAAGAGGAGAATCCATCAATGATGCACCAGCCACACCTGTCTGGCCTATTTATCAGGTGCTACCAGGATTTTTTTGCACAGCAACCATCAGATTCTTTATTGAAGAGTGTCAAGTCTGTTAAAAATCACTCCTGCCCATGTACTTGAAGTAGCCACACTTTCTTCCATACAGGGTCTCAATGGGCTTCCATCTGATGGGTCATCACATTGACAAAACAAACAAATAGATGAATAAGCAAATAAAAAATGGTAAAAATCTGCTCAAAATGTAATAATCTACAATCCTTGACTAAATATCAGTACAGGGTAGTTTAGTTTGAGAGAAAAGTGGAAAGAGAAAACCATGAAAAATGGGCTGGACGAAATACTATAGCTTTCACATTCATTTATCTTTTTTTTTGTAAAGCAGTGGACACTGTCACTTTAACGGTTAATAATTAGACTCCCTTCTGCCTTAAAGCAGGGTGCTACAATGCAAAAAGCGGCCAGTAAGTGTGTTAGCTATACTTGCCACTGTTATAAATAGTTGAAGGGATGATTAATGGGAACAGGACAGGAAATAAAGCAGCAATCGGAACGGAAACAATGCTGGCCTGCACAGCTGCCCGCAAATACAAGACAGGCTCTGTCCAAGGATACAACTGAAGAAAGTGGCAAACAAACTAAATAAATAAATAAATTTAACGGACAGCTTGTGAGGACATTATACACCCTCTCAGGCGTTTTCAGTTCTTCATTAACATTTTGGCATGCTGAGCCGAAAGAGGTCAGGCAGTTTTCAAGCGCACATTACTGAGGAGAATGGACATTCTTTGGTGACACTGCAAAAAGAGTGTGAGAAAGGAGGCAGAAGACAGAAGGCCAGAAAATAACTGTAACCAGAACCTACAATCCTCTATCGAGAGAGAGACCAACACCGACTTGCTTTAAAATTGGTCTTGCCACTAAACAAAACCAGGTTCAGAGTAACCATAATAGGATAACATGGGTTTTACTATGAAACAAAGGTCTTAAATATGAAATATGATTCATATGAGTCTTAATCACAGAAGTATCAATACATTTTTTGTGTGTAACAAATTTTAAATGACATTGGTAAGGAAACAATATTTTAAAGACAAAAGTAATTTTATTTCAGCCATTTCATTACATTTGCTTTATTTGCTAGCATTTTTAGAATCACTAACAAAAGGATCAGTTTGCCTGTAGAGAACAAAAACTTTATAATTGTATGTAATGCATTTTAACTAATTACAAATCAATGTCTATGTTGTTCCTTTATGACTTACCAAGTGATAGATTTCTAAGATAAGTATTTTGAGCACCGAAGACAAATTTTGTTTCACTGCACTTTTCTTATTTAATTCATTTATATGAATAAAATCTCTTGTATGATACTAAATCATTCTTACAGGTTTTTTTGTCACTGCATGTGCAAAGGAAAAATGTTGAAGTTTCACAAACATATGCCGCGTTCTGCATCAGGCCCAATTATCCAACACATTTTCTTTGTATGCAGGTGCTGTGGGCCTCATCTTTTCATTTAATCTGCCTTTTACTCGCCCAGCGATTTTCTATCCGTCTGCCTCCCCAAACACCAAAGCTGGCCCTTTTAATGTCGCTGACAACGGGTCATTTGCACCCATATACGTTGTGTCTCCCATTATTCCGTGGCAGCTGCTTGCTGCCAAACATCTTGATGCCGCTGATGGTCATTTCTTTGAGAAGTCCTTCCTGTCTCAACACTATATTTTTCTTCTTTAAGACTCTCTCGGAGAAGACTGTCATTGCGCCGTCCTTGCTCCAAAGTGTTATTTAACTTCTGACACAAGCCAACTGCTGGAATCTGATCATCAGTTTTGAAATCAGTAATTTCCTTGAGCAATATTCACACATTCATCATAAGTAATAGCCATTCACTACCTTCGTGACACAGTCTATTCTTCAAGAACAAGGAACAAGGTGTTTTTGTAAAATAAAATGCCACACATTGTCAAAATCCAAGGGCATCGTACTTCAAAAATAACTGGAATCTGGAAACTTTTGAGAAAACCAAAACTAGGCAATAAATCAGCCCCATGGCGCCTAACTAAGAATAAATAAGAAAAAAAGTTGGCCAAGAAAACACCTACAAAGGAGAAATTATAGAAACTCTAAAGAGAATAAAATACAGAATGGAAAATACATAAAAAATATTTAAGCAAGTATTTAAGTTACATTATAAATGCACATATTTCTAAATATATACATCATTACTCGCTTCGAATATTTGCAGCTAATAAACTTTGCAGTAAAAATTTATCTACTGGATATTTATGGCAGATTTTTTTCAGTGAAAGCAAAAGTGTTAGAATAGAAATTTGCATTACAGCTATGCGAGAGAGATCTTAACTTGCGTAAAACATGATCGCGTAGCCTGAAGTCACAGTGAAACAAAAAGATAAAAAATCACTCACTTGTATCTAGGTAACTACAAGAGAGTGTGAGATGTTTGAGATTTAGAGTACCGACTCTGAAAAACTGTCTGCAGGGTTAAGCTAGCAACTGCAAGCTATTCAACTGCTTTTTCTGTTCATTTAAAATTGCTGCAAAACTGTTGTGCAGAATACTGTTGGCCATCTTCGGCTAATAATTAATATATAAACAAACGTTTTTCATTTGCTAATTGAATACAAGGCACTGCAAAGAGAAATTAGAGGTGGAAAATACCTATGAATAGTACGAAAGGTTTCCTCCAGATTCTCATTTGTTTTGTTCATATATAGTAGATATGCTGCCCCAGAATATTTAATAAAGCATAATCCATAGAGCTCAGCTTTTCAATTTCTAATTGTTAACAGCAATAATTTAGATCAAAACCCCATGAAAATGATCAAGGCAGTGTTGTCCCTAGTATCAAAAAGTATTGAATAGAGGAAAACAGACAGCATTCTTTAGTATTGCTTTGAGCAAACATGGATGTCAAATTGACTAGCTTAGTTGATGTTACTGATACTGCAATGAAACATACATGACTTGCAACAGATGAGTTACTTTATCACTGTATAAAGCCAGTTTTTGAAGAGGTTTATCAGATCAAATGCAGTTTGGTAACCTTCAACAACTGTACAGTGAGGGAAAATTTGCAACAGGTCTTGGAAAATTAAAATGCTAGTTTTATGTTGCTTCTTGTTTTACTGTTTGATTGTTTATTGAGAAACAATATGTTACGGTGTTTGCCAGGCCAAAACATCTGAAACTTAATGAGAAAAAACAAGGACTGCATCCCATTTAAATAAAGACAACTCTTCAAAATTGTAAACAATGCCATTTAGCTAGTTTTGACAATACTAAAAGTACAGATAGTGAATGATATTGTGCTGAAAGAACTTGTACATAAGTTATGCTCTAAATTCAGAAATAGGACATTATTTATGGGTCATTCATATTTGGTTCAAATAAAACAAGTTATTAAATTTCTTTATAAACTATAGTGAAACCTATAATATTTTATGTGCGATTCATTTAAACAACAGCAAAAATAAGAGCCATTTCTGTTTGAAATCCCGGTCATAAATAAAATAACCAAGTATCCATTTTAAAGCATGGAGAGGTATAATTATACTGTAACTCAAGACTCCTACATGTCTTGGCCATCGCCCTAAGAGGCAGGAGCCAAGTGCTTTCAACAGAGCAATGGGCCGGTGCAGCCAAAAATGTGGGGTGAAAGAATGGGAGTCCGACACTTACAGCCTGATGAGGGAGCTGGCAGATAACTATCAGACTTATCACTTCACTCTACACACTGGAGCCTAAACAAGTCTCTGTTTTCATTTCCATATACGGTGCTCTGTCTTTTGTTCTGACAGAGATAAGATGTATAAATTATGAGCAGCTGACAAAGTATACTCCAGAGCCTGAGGCGGTTCATCAATCATGTTCTGCATGTCAGCAGGTAACTGATGTGGTCCCTACAGGCACATCCCATTTTGGGTGAGGGGAGAGAAGAATTAAAGCTGCTGTCGAAGTCTTGGGTACAACTGCTGATCCGTATTTAATAATCTCTTTATAGAAATAACGACAACACCATCATCAGCAACAACAACAACTACTACTACAAGCTTGAATCCATTTTGCCTCACGCTTGCCTCAACATTCCCCCGGGTAAAAGTTTTGTCTCACGGACACGCGCGACCAAAATTCCACAATGGCAGTCAAAGAGCGGATGGAGACTGAGGCCCTGGTCCAGAAGGGCCAGCGGTAGACCACCCAGTGTCTGTTAGGGAGGAGTCCCAGACACGGTTTTCATTCCCCCCCTCCCCTCCCCTCGCACTCCATTGTCTGCCTTGGACTTCAAAGACAGTCAGTGATATTCTGCAGATCCTCCTGTCTATGTCTGGTCAGTCCACGCAGGGGGATTCTGGAACCGTTGGGGTAAAATTATTGCTAAATTTGAAGGCTATTCCTTGAAAGGAAGCAGGAAAGAAAACAGGGAGTATATTCTTTCCCCCCTGCTCCTTTGTTTACTGATATATCGCTCTGTCTAGCTTGCTTCCCCTCTCAGTGGTGAAGCAACGAGCCCCGTCAACCACTTTAGAGAATGTGTCTTGTGCTATATTCGTGCCCACCGTGCCAAGTTTGCAGTTAGGCAGTATTTGTTCAAGGATTTACATAAAGCTAACGTGAAGCGACCGCATTTAATTGACGTCCCTGCAAGTCAGATGCGCTGTTTATGCCCCGACCGCCACGTAGCAGGAGGAGTTTAGTCACAGTTGCTGGATCTGATTTGCTAAGCATCCATGCACTGTGTTCAGCAGAGAGATAAACATAGCAAGACAGCACACTAGGAATATGACAGGTAAAACAGAGTCCTTTCACACAGATGTTTATGCAGCCCTCTGTGGGAATTATTTGGGATATTTCATCTGGCCTCCCTCTTATCTCCAGCGAGCTCCAGTCACTTCCAGCCTGTGTTATGGGTTTTAATCTTTTTGAGTGGATGAGCTCTGCCACAACTCATCCAGCCCCACTGAATTTTAGGCAGCTCTGGATAATATTAAATTAGAAAAGCCACATCTTAAGAGAGATAGCTGCATGTCGGTCTCCGGTATCTTCCCCGCAATGTCAAGTGCAGTATCACAAAGTCAGTACACAGAGGGTCAAGACCTAGCAGCTGTTGTATCATACCATGGTTGCCAGTATCTGCCTGACAGGGAACACCCATAGCGCCATGACAACGATGACTCACGCATCACGTCCAAGTTGCTGACCCACGCAGACTGTAAGACTGAAAACTGCTCTAACTGTCTGCTACCCTCTGTGTATATGTGATACCCAATCTAGTTACATTTGTATTTTTAAACGACTCCACAGAAATTACGTATCGAGTAGTGGAAGGTTTATTATTAAAAAGGAACAGGAAGTATGTTTTTGTTTTGTCGGTACTAGTACATTTAACACCTTTGAATTAAAACTAAACTTTCATTTTCTATAGAGACTAAATGCTTTTAATTATTTACTCATCGTCAGGCTTTTCATGCAGGATGTTTTGTAGGTTGTTCAATAGCATTAATAAGAAAGTGCCTTTCATGCCTTTCATGATCATCAGTGATTTTCATGAAATATGTCACATCTAGCAATGGATTTGTTCATATTCTGGAGTGTGAAGGCAACCAGGTAAGATCTTCACTATTAAGGTGCAGCACCTGGCCACCGCTGACGTTAGTTAACAGGACAGGCTCAGTGGAAAAGATGAAGGCAAGCTGCCTTTTGTGATTGGTCTGCCTGGTCTCGTTATGAGCACCAGGCAGGACGGTTTCTCTGCAACCCTCCTTTTCTTACTTTCCCGGGAGGTTTTAAGAGCTGATATTTTTTGTTTACATCTGCATGCGCCGCGGTAACACCGAGATGGATCTGCTTATCCATCAGGCCAGTATGCTGAGTAACTGGCAAACTGAAATCTGGCTTGACTAAAAGCTCGTTACTGTAAATATGGGGATTTTCTGGAAACAACAACCTTTTCATCGACCATGTCGGCATGCAGACTTTTTAATCTAATCCAGAAATGTAGGCCCAAAACATCACAGTGTTGTACTTGAGTCTGTAGAACCGTCACGTTCCATGCTGAGCTGGACATCTCATATGAAAGATGCCGAGAGCAAGAAAACAACCGATCTTTGTAACATCACTAATCAGATATGTTTAGAAAGTCTCATAAAGCCAGTGTAAATCATATTATGTCAGTCCCTTAGGTATTATTGAATTCCTGTTACTCTGTCTATCAATATTTTGAAATAATTAAACTTTTTCTAAAATAATGCTCACCTTATTTTGAGGGAAAATATGAGGGACATTATAATGTCAAAAAAATGTAATCTAACACAATTCCAGGGTATATCATTTACTGTATTAATATAATACATTACTTCATGCATTACAAGACGATACAGGCCCCAGAGCATTCAGCATGAACAAATAACACTACATTGATCTGCTTGTCTCTGATGTTCAGTTCAAGGAATGGGAAAAACAATCATTTTTACTTTGTTTCCCCACAGGGTAGCAAAAAGCACTCATTTCAACAACAAAGAGAACGAAGGTTGCCATGTTTTATGTGATGAACACAGAAATGGGTTGGGGTTGGAACAGCAGGAAATTCCTAGCGGGAGAGAGAGAGAAAAACAACTATATAACAAAAAATTGAGCAACATTGTTGAGGAGCTGCAGGATGATTAAACATTAGTGACAGATGTCAGTAAACGATGACACGCAGGACACAGTGCCTAGCTAAATATTTTCAAGTTTGGACTTGAGTTCACATCAGTGAAATGACAATTCGTTAGGTTTCATTTTTAAGTATTACTCTTTTAAGTAGGCGTCACCGCTGCATTTGTGCCAACTCAAACTGTGGGGATGAGTGCGTTTGGAGCGAAGATCCACTGAGAGAAGCCAGCGGTAAACAGTGACAGTTACCCAGTGAATGCAACGCAGAATCCTCTCCTCTGTCTGAAGTGGAAAAGGCCTCATGGTTGCTTTGAAATCAGACGAGCAATGAAAGAATCAAAAGTATAGAGAATAAAACTAAATATCACTGTCGGGAAACAATTACAATGTCTCCCCACTGTTATGCAAGGTGTGAATGGCACGGGAAGGTCTTTTACTTATCAAATTGCTTTAAACAAATGCTGTGATTGATGGTGCCAGGTGGGAGACAAACAAGGGTATTGCGATGACAATGACAGCACTGTCTGCCCCACATTGCTTCCATATCAGGTTGTATGGGTATAGCATTTTATAATCTGATGTGATACAGCAGTTCTTTTACAGTGAAAAGAGGCCACTAGTTTTGTACCGGGAGATTTTGGAAAGTGACCACACATCCTTATAGTTCAGTAGTAACTAGATCCATGGAGTTCGTATTTTCATTACAGGCTTTATGCACCACTGAACCAGTAGAAATTTTTGTTCAGAAATGATTTGTAATCCATATTACGGTCCCATAATTAACATCTTGTAAAATTTCAATAATGTTATATGTCATTCTATGCAAAGAACACTGTGGATTTTATGCTGTTTTTTCATTTAGGCAGGGTGAACATAATGCTATAGTGGATCTTACTGTATATTATGAACAGCAGGCTGGTAACTTTAATATGCCCCAGATAATTTTTTGGCGCGGTTATTAAAAGCTTAGTATCTTCATTTTAGCTACATCCAAAATACTATGCAATGATCCAATTTGGTGTTTTATTTGACTGCATTAGGTCCGTTACTGATTTCCTCTGCCAGAAAAAAACCACTTTTTGTTGACACAGTCTGGGCATTTTTTTTTTCTTTCTTCCCAAACAACCAAGTTAAAATTATGTTTACCGATGAAAACCGTTGGACAATAACATGTTGGATCAACAGTGTATCCACGTCTGCTGCCAACGCAGAGATGTGGCTCTTTCAAAATGCCCTGCTGCCTATGCTGTCCACCCACTACTGTGAAGGAAATTCAAGCAACACAAGTGTCACTTGGCCTCTCTGACCTATGTTTGACCCTGGAGGACAGAGGGACAGTGGGAGACCTTAGACACCATTACTTGAAACTCTACCTTCTTAACCTACTATGTTTTGGTAGCAGTGGGCTGTATGGCCTGTACAGCAGATGGCTATCAGGCCATGATATAAATGGCTTTATAGAGCAGGGTAGCAGCAAGCTGATAGATGTTGGTGGGGACAGAATTTCTGAGATGACAAGCACTTCTTTTTAGGCACTGGAAGAACAATATGAAAATTTGTATCAACTAAATGCATCAGACCAAAATCAGTTTGTTTAAATTGATATTTTTATTCTCTGTTAATTTAGAAAATATCACATCTATGAAGATACAATGTAACTTACAGATATAGCACAGGCCAGTATGTTCTGTAGTGGTTACAGGTATGTAGACACAACCCTATCACATTCACAGCTCCATGAAATCTCATTAAGAAATCCATATGAATATTGGTTGTGCTTAAATCCCTTAAGTGTCAGTCACTTATACACCCTTTGACTGGGAACCGTATGCATCATGTTTAGCATTTAATAGCATCATAGTTTTGTTATAGAATAGAAAAATTAAACGGCCCATCTGGATACTTTTCTCGTGCTCCCTCTCCCCACGAGAATGTGGTTCTGCTGAAGTTGTCAGTGTCGCCTTTTCCGACCAGTTTCTCCTGACCTACAAATAGCCCTTGGGATCATTAATTATAGAAGAGCCGGAGCTGTTGAAGAAACAGAAATGGCTAGATGTTGTTACAGTCCCTGTCACCTACTAATCATGTCTTGTGACATGGTGGGACTTTACGTGATCAGGTTTCCCATTAATCATTCTGACCCGTCGCTTAAACTCTTTTTCAGGGAGATTAAAGTTTAAACCTCTCATCCTCGTCCATTCTACCAGCCAGAGAGCCTAACAACTCTCACACTAACACTCAATAGCTTATGGTCCCTTGAGACCTCCACAGTCTATTTATTTACTAGAGGTCTTCTTAATAGCCAATTGACTGGTCTCAAATAAAAGTCAACATTGTTCCCCACCTAATCCAGTTTGGCCATTTGGAATAAAGTGAAAATCTGGAGATTAATTGACTATTACTATCAACATTTAAGTGAGATTGTGTAAAAATAAATGTTATCACATTCATTGAAAATAGATTGCATTTGGTCACTGTATATTCACATTTTTATCTTGAGTTACTGCAGGTCAAGGACCTTAATGCTTGATCAACCCTTGATGGTTAACAGCTCGTCTGCACAGTAATTCTGCATACTCTCCTACATCATGATATTTGATTTAGCCTTTGAGCAATGAGGCAAAAAGAGACTTCTAGCTAGAAATAAGAAATCTTTATAACCTTTATATTTTCAGTTGCACCTATTTTTTTATGTTGGACACCAAGCGAACTTCGTTGTATGGGTTTGAATTCACCCCCCCCCCCCTTCAACCGTAACAATGTACAAGACCCCTCCACCCCCATTTTACAGTGTGGATTGCTTTGTCTTGGTCATGCTAATCAACTTGCCATCTACACAATATCGTTACAATTAGTACTAAAGTGGAGTCAAAGAATTTCTTTAAGATTTGTCGCCAGTCGACTCTCTTGCTTCTATGATTATACAGTGATTTTTGAATTTCAACCTGATATTGACACTTTGTTGATGTAGTCAATGCTGTGATTGGTCTTAAAGACATTTGCTGAATTTATTTATTTAAATTAGCTGGTCATGGCAACACTGTGGTACAGTGGTTAGCACTGATAACCTCCCACTTCTGGGATCAGGGTTCCCCATCTGTGGAGTTGGAATGTTCACTCTGTGTCATGCTGGGGTTTCCTTTATGTTTTCTGCCTTCCATATAACAAGGTGCATTGGAGTTCCCAGATTGCCCATAGGTGTAAATGGTGCATGTACCCAATGACAGCCGGCCCCCCCCATCCTGTATGCATCCCTGCCTTGTGCTCATAGCTTTCATAGACACAAACCGCGGTCCCAGCAGTGTGAGGCAACAGTGCTAACCACTGCACCACCAAATCAAAAGTATAGGAATATTCATTTATGTAGTTAGCCATCTTCCAAATGATATATTAATAAATTTATTATTAACCATATTTTACTTACATGTTTATCTGTTTTTTTATTGCTTGAACCACCTCATGTCCTGTTTCCTTGTCAGATGCAGATGAATTTTACAAATGATACGAAAAATGTTACCTCGAAGATGTATTCATTTTGAATGGTGCAGTGTAAGATTAAAGACAATTTCATTCCCTTTTAGGAGACACTAGAAAAGCAATCACTGACTTGTCTGTTATGTATTGAGAAGGCTTTTCAAAAATTGGTGCCAGGTCACACCATTTGCAGATCGTTACTGCTTCAGATAAAAATAAATAACATTCCGCTCTGTTATTTGCCATCACAATTTGCCTTAATGATGCAGTCAATACTCACTAAATAACAGTGCCTTCCATATTTGACAGCTACAGACATAATTGACCAATATGTTTCTAGCAGAAAACACGCTAGACAGATTCCAGACAAGTGATACAATCCATTAAACATGCCACTAAATTCTAAAGTAGTTACAAAGCAACGTTAGGTCAGGGATGAGGCAATTGCCAGTTATTTGTAATTCTATCTATAAGGGTGCATTAGCTGGTTCCACATGTGTTAACTTATATCCAGTCATTGTTCACAATGATTTTACTTGCTGTCATATTTGACAGACCACCTTCCTATTTATTTTATGCTTTTAACAGAAAATGTTACCAAAACATTCATGGCTTTTGAGAAACGTAAGCTACTATTTTATTTTACCAGTGGAACCAGTATGAACGCCAATTAATTGAACTACTTAGTAAGAATAGACTGATGCATAGATCAACTGATATGCATGATAATATTCAGTATTTCTTCCAACTTTATTTCTCCCAGAATGCAACTGAGATCCACCACTAACCCCGCCCACACACATAAAACTCAATACAGCGCAACAGCCAGACATTAATATGCCACAGACAACTGATCAGCATATGAGTACAAGTACACAAGCAATGGGCTCACTTTGATTCCGCCCCCCCTTCTTTTTTCTTGTCCTCTTCTAGGGAACTACACAGTGTGTGATCCGAACCAGTCTTCCCATTCGTTTAATATGTGGTATGTAATAATATACACTTTTTGGAAATGAAGGTAACGCACAAAAATGACCTCATTTGGGCTCCTGAAACAATATCATACTTTTTATATATAGCATTATTTTTCCCAGTCTCTGGCTTATCAGTACGCTCATCAAGCTAAGAACACATATCTTACCAAAATCGGCTCACAGAGAAACAAAAGACAGAAGTGGGACACAGCCGGCGTTGTGCCTGCCAAAATCCAACCTGCCTGCGATGGTGACAAAAATTGGTAGCAGTGTGGAAATGTAGTAAATCCTCTACCAGGTTACCAGACAATACAAGTCTACTGAAAGAGTTCTGGAGGAGTGGGACACTGTCTGCTTTTACAAGTTCAAGCTATTGAGCCAAGGACTGTTTTTTGTGCATGTTTCTATTCAAAGGTGGCCTACCATTGTCTCAGAAATGACAATAGGTGGAAACGCTATCTTTCATTACACAAAGTATAAATAGTGTAATCTATCAGCACCGTCAATCAAGATGATTGATTACAGGCTGTCACAGAAGAGAGTGACATATAAGAAAAGTTTTGTTAACAATGCCTATTGCTAGTCTGCCTGCCATAGAGGCTGGTGATTAATGTGTTGTCAGCCTGTAATCCCACACCCCCAGCTAATGAGGCAAGAATTTATCATCTTTACAGAGTGGCAGATGTCAGAAGGAAAGGAATCCAACTGCTGGAAACAATATACTTTTTCTTACCAAGCCTGACAAGTCTGACAGGCTATAAAAATCACAAAGAAGCGTTGTGTAAGCACAAGCTTAAATGAGGGAACTTTCATTTGGCATATTCTTTAAATTCAGCAAATCAACAACTATCCCTCGAGTCGACGGGAGAAAAAACAACATTCTCCATAACTTTGAGCTAACATGTCCTTCAGGCCAGGACATGTATAACCAACTCCGACTGGAAAAGCAAGACACACAAATGCTTTACTTAGTATCCGGTGTAAGCAGATACATACTTACTACGCTGTTACTATACTTGTATTTTAAGAATCAAGTAACTGATTTGCATTAAAAAAAAAGTGGGGATTGAAAGAAACACATATTGTAATTTAACTTGTGAGAGTAATTTGTCTCTGACTCTTTGATAAGAGAGGCTACCTTCATTTTGCAGATGTAATATATGCAGATTACCTAGTGAGACTGGATGTTCTCTGCAGCTGTAGTATTAACATGCCTGGCGAAGACAAGGGTGCAATCTGGTGCAGATTTCACTTTAAATGCTGCCTCATGATCGACCTACTTAAAAACCTAAAACCTGGCACACGCCTTAGTAACAAGGAAAAAAGAGAAGACTTCACAAACAAGCCATCTGTGTTTAATTAAGCTGGCAACATCGTATAGTCTACTGAGGAAAAGAACATTTAAACTGCAATTAAACTATAAGGGGTGATGCTGAGGGAGTCACATCCCTCTCAACAGAGTAAAATGTTCAGCCAGCAGTCTCTTTTCCGTCATTCTCAACAACATCAGTTAATATGCATCATAATTTAAACAAAACGCTAATAAAAAGTGAGGCACTTCATTCAACATGTTGAATATGAGCTATGTTATTTCAGTTCAGTGAATTTGTATACAGCGCCCTCCCTCATATATTTTGCCAAACGCGTTTAACATGACAAACAGCAACGCAGTACATTAAGCTATCACTAATGTTGTTTCAGACCAAATAGCAATTAATGCTTCATTGCAGAAAGCCAGAAAGTGATGAAGGGAAAGTAACAGAAACTCTCAAAGATAGGTACAGGATTTAAAAATAAATAAATAAATAAACCTCTGAAGGTCAGAGGTCAACTAGAAATGCAAATTGTACGTAATTTAGGTCAGCCTATTGTTAGGTCAGACAGTGATGTGTAGCTGGGCTCAGTCTGTGTCACCACATCTGCATCCTGGGTTGCGGCTATCACATTTCATGATGATGATGAAGTGTCGACACTTAATATTATAGAGTTATATAGAATGAGTGTACGAATTAAATTATTGCAATTTTTCAGGTATTGGCCAGATTTGTTTTCAAACAAGTAAATTTGTTCGATTGTGATTGCTTATTTCAGCATATAATAACATCTCACAAAGTAAGGAAGTAAACGAAGAACCTTCATTCCTGGGGATCTCTTAACATTTAGCTGGCTTTTTAAATTTCAAGTTAACATGTTGAAGTGATTGACGTAACATATTATCTCATGACAGGAGTCCAACATAGCTGTCAACCAGATTGATAAATGTTTATCTCAATTCATGATGTAGACATATATCCATAGAGTGGACTAGATTATATGCCATTTTCAGTTAAGATGGAACCTTTTAAAGTGACACCCATGGAGTATAGATTTCAGTCTCAAAATTAAAAAACGAAAAGAAATTATTTTAGCCAAGCTGTCCTTTTGTTGTCACTATAGACAAAAACAATGAAAAGAGAAGAATTAAAGAAACAGTGAAAACATCACCGTGCTACACATCAGTCTAAATTTGTAACGCAATATTTCATTCACTTAGGGGAAGGAAGAATACACTTAGTCACGTACCCTCAGACCCAAGCAAACAAAACAGTTTTTAAGTAATAATAAATAATAAAATCTGCTTTTAACTTTTACAGTCTGTTTGAAACATGTAATTTAATATGAATTATGTGTGCGCATTGAGTCATCTCTTTAATTATGGTTCTCTTGAATGTTGACCTTGACTTGACCCCTCCCCAGCAGCAGGAACATTTGTGCAAACTTATCCGCCCTGTTCTCCGCAATACCTTTGTGCTAGAGGTATGCGATGAACCTTAGCCAAGAGGAAGTTCTGGAGAAGTTCTTCATGCTTCATTCTTTTTTTTTTTTTTTTTTTTACAGATAGT
>JAODUD010000041.1:7760801-7774042 GCA_026784285.1 Stomatorhinus walkeri | reverse complement strand
CCTGGATGGGCACAGTCTTCCGATGAGAGCCTGGACTATTATAGGCGATGCTGGAGAATCTCCAATCCCGCGACATACAGCCTTGACATAAAAAACACGCTTTCATCTATAAATCTAATAGGCGTTATGGAATGAGTGAATTATGTTGAATTAACAAGCTATCAAGAATGAAGCATAATTTAAAACATTCCATCTCATGTTTCTGTTCTCCAGTTAGTCATGTAAAAATCAGTGTGTCACACTGTATCACTGAATCACACTGTTAAAACTGTATCACGCCATTAAAACTTTACCTTACCTCTCCATTTCTAGCACATACACAAACAGCTCCCCACGGACAAACAAATGTATCGAATGCATGCACAAACTTTTGTATAAATGATGCCTTAAAATCACAGCCTATTGCACTGAACATGATTATTATTACCATTAGGAGACCCAGAACCTTGTATAATAATCTGTAGGGAACGTGGAGTTCTGTGTTCTTGGTATTGTCCTTCCCAGCAGTGTACATACTGCCTGCAGAGTGAAGTGAAAGTAGATTTAGCAAAGCTGTCTGTGCAACAATACACTGCCAGGATACAGGTCAAGTTGGAATACTGTGGCGCCCATATCGGGTTTGTCTTTTTAACACTGTTATTACATAGTTGATTTAATATGTACAACTGTGGCCCTGGAGGGCTGGAGGTATCTAGCTTGCATTGCACCTCAGCTGTTATTTATCTAATTAAATCAATTAGGTCTTAGGTTGCGATCGCAGCTCCCTTTTCCAGGAGAGATATAATGAGGATGTAGCCTGGTGAGGTATAACAGAGAGCCCTGTAAAACATGTGGGAAAGCAACCCTCCAGGAGTTCCCTGTGCTGATGTAAATGTACATTCTGTAACACCCCAGGAGGAGGGGAAATACAGGCACTCTATCTTATACACAATTCGTTAGTCGTTTCCTTAATTAAAAGGAGCATCATCTTATTTTTTACTATCTTTTGTTTATATCTTAGGAAAAAAACACATCCCTTCATTACTCAAAAGTATGTTGCGGGTATTCTGTTTTTTAATTATGTGAAGTTTGTAATAAAAATTATAGGGCTTTTTCAAGAAAGCAATAACAAAGTAAGGTCTTTTTAATTGTGTTTTGCCTTTTTTATGGATTTTAATAACCGTAATGGCAGAGGACCATACATTGCTTATTCCTTTGTTTGCAATCCATTCCTTTAAAGTGAAGCCAATGTCTTACTAAGACATAAGAAAACTTTTATATACACTCCAACTGGCTGATTACACAGGTCATACTTAATTTCTCATGTACGCAGATTATGAGCATTTACTTGGCTAAATAGGAACCATCTTTAATCAATATAAAAAGGCGCATGATATATCCTGTGTTCAGAATCAGCAAGATTCACATACATTCACATTTCTTTGGCAGACATGCATATGCTGTTTTTGAAAGCAATGACAGACAATCCCTTTGTGGGTGGGAGGTTGGGTGCCTGCACAAGGGCCCAAGTGTGACTCCGCCAAGTCTGGAATTCGAACTGGTGGCCTTCCAGTCACAGGAATAGCACACTAACCTGTAGAGCCACACATCATCCCTCAATAAGCCCAATATCTTCTAATCCCTCTATCTTATTTAGTCAAGGAAGTGGGTGTGGCACTCAAGATAATTAAAACCAAAACCAGAACATACCAGGTAGAAGAATCAGTCTGTAAATACTTCATATATTTGATATACTGTACAACTCTTGCCAAAGGAGGTGTTCCATAAAGCAGGATTTGTCAGTTAGCTGGGTTAACTTAAGTTTGAAGTCATGATTGTCCAATAAGAGTTTAGCTAAGGAGCATTCATATTGGACAAGCTAAAGTTAACCCAACTTACTGAGAAATCCTGCTTCATGGAACATGCCCAGTTGGTCCAATATGTTCTTACAAATCTGTTTATACATTCAGAAACAAAACAATGTCCCTCATAGACTTCCGTTAAGGAATTTGTCAAGATAATATCCGAGACGGACCATAAAGGTAAACATTCAGTTCAGCCTAATCTAAACAAGAATGCATATGTGTCTTATATTGCTTTCATATTTAAATGATCATTTTTCAATTACCATTATCACTTCTTTTATCACAAAATATACACGTTTCCAGACATTCTTCAGAACCATAAATCAAAATGCATACGACACAAACACTTTCATCATGACACACAGCAAAATGATCAATGGTGCTGATGTGATAGATATGACTCGTGTGACTTATACTATAGCTGGTCGTTAATCCAGTGAGAAGGACACAGAATAAATAAACAGAAAATTTGTCACAATACATGTAGATTTGACATCAACCAATAACGTACACCAAGAAAGCCAGCAGGCAGATGTGTGCCAGTCGAGTTTTACCAGTGTAGATAACTATCACAATAAATATTACAACTTTATTCTGTAAATTAACAAGCCACCTGAAGGTCGAATGATAATTACTGCTGGTCTTTAGACATTAATCTACATTGTATATGTGTATATGCTCAACTAGGGTCTGTTTTCGTATGAAAGTAGTCATGGTATCAAGGATTTTGTTACCCCATAATAAAAGAATAAAATGTTGCTATTCTGGAAAGAAAAAAAAAAGTAAGAGGGGGTGCAGTAATTAAAGTGCGTCCTAATAACAACATTGTAACATTGTTAATGACAGCTCTGTTTGCTTCTGCATTTTTAATATAGGGCACCTTGCTGGACAAAACAAAAATGCAAACACATGCTCTCATCAATTATGTCTTCAACATTCACAGGCAAGGCTACAATTAAATGGCTAATTCAGTTTGTGTAAGCAAAGTAGAAGTCTAAAGTCTTATGATCAATTTTAATGAATATTGAGCTGTATAGGTATTCTACAACATTAAAGTTAACAGCTAAAACACCAAAAGGAGCTGGTTGAGATGAATGCCATTATTTTTCTACATCATGAAGACCGATCTGTTTTGATTTGCAGTTGTTTTACATCCTCGTAGCCCAAGCTACGTTTAAATTAAAGGATTGATTTAACCGTGAATCACATTATTTAGCAACACATACTGTCACCATTGTAACAATGTAAACAGTGTTGATGCGCTTAATGGTTTCTCAGGAAATGTCCATTTGAACAAGCAAACAGAAATCTGCAGTGGTAATCTAAATGTCTATCCTTCAGTCCGGCATTATGTGTGCTGTAACTTCAACACAGCAGTCAACAAGAAAAGAAGAATTCTACAGCTGCTTGGGAAATTCTACAGCACTTAGTCATAAATTCCCCCAAGAAGAGCTCGGAGAGCCTAACATTTTCAAAATAATGGTTAAATTAGAAGGCCAGTGTGTACTGCTGACAATTTTCATTTTATATAATTGTCCTGTATTGTAAACAACACCAACTTTTAGGAAAGCATTTCAAATTTACTAGCATTTAACAAACAATATTTGCCCAAATCACTAACAGATGATCAAACGCACATCCTTCATTTACTGTGAATATAAAACCAACAATTTGCAATGAGATTTTTGTAAAAGTAGTACTGATTATATTGTTTGTAGAACTACATTTTCTCTGCTTGAATATGACATTTTTCCTGTTCTATCCTATGCAAGCATTTAAAAACAGTTATGGATTTTAATTAACAATGGGAAGACAGTTTGCCTCAGAGCTACATCTACAGATAATTTCTTTTGAAATAATCTCCTTTTTAAACAGGTCTCATGAATATATTTAAGGGAACATTCTAAGATAAATCTCATAATCTCATATTTGAAATTAGTACCTACGAATCTTGTACTATATCATTGTTAGCAAGAGAAATTAAAAAAACGACCATCAAAGGAAACACATGCTATCATCATCTAGAGTGACGTCACTCTGGGCCAGGATGCCTGTAGTTTCTATTAACCCTGGCCTGATACTAACGCTGATCTATTGAGAAACAAACTTACGTCACCCCAGTCACACACACAAACAAGTTGCTGACAGTCATTATACTCACATACATTTCATTAAATTAATACACACAAATGAAAAAGCTACAATCATATAACTGGTTTTAGTATATTTATGTGACTTAAAAATAAAAATGCAATAAAAGAAAAATTTGAAAATCGTCAAAATTAAAACAATTAGTTTTTGATTCGTTTCTACATTAAACTAACTATATCCGATTTTTTTATCATTGATATATTAATTTCACTATGAATCTATCTGCTTTTTATATGCATTTTTATGTACAAATATAACAGCTGTTCATGCATTGTTAAGTCTGATATAGTTCCTGGCCCTAGTAATACTCTCTACTGGAAAATGTTTTGTCAAACAGCCTAAACTCCATAGCAATGGCCTTCGTGATCCACTGGGTGAGTGTTGTCACCATGAGCCAAAGCTAAAGGACAAAAAAACATTACAATTTCCAGTCTGCCCAATCACTGGACCTTAGTCCTATGGAGCGTTAGTGACTGTCTGAGAATGTGCCAGGGAACTGTGGTTTCCTCCTACATCAAAGTCTCAACTGGAGGGATTTTTAGCGGAAGAATGCTGTCAGATTTCTTCAGAATGGTTGTAGACCCTTGCTGACTGTATTCTATATCACATCCGTGTTGTCTGGGTAGCACACTGGCTCAGAGGTTTGTTGAATGACAAAGAAAACTTAAAAATAAATAAATATTACAAAGGGGAAGACATCTACCCAATCATAAATGTCATTGTATCTTTTTTTCTGAATATTCTGAAGACTATATCATATATATTCCAGATATACAGTATTGTGCAAACATCTTAGGCAGTCAAAGAAAATTATGTTTAAATGATCTTGATAATGGTGTAAAACTATGACATTATGTCTATCAGAGTGTGTTAGGTTAGCCATTTCCAAATCTTCCCTTAACTCACTTGGCAGTAACCATCGAATATAGCCGTATACTCGTTGACTTGACTACTGGCATATCCTATCTGGCTTATCAATAGCTTGTTAAATGATTTAACTAATGAAGTTAATTAATTGAGCCTGTGGTGAAATTTGACGAACATGCGAAAGGGCGGAAGTCCCCCTGAGGAGTATTTCGGGAACCAAAGCAGTGTTCATCTAACCATGCAACGAGATATCAGTAACTCTCTGGAGAACAGAAGAAATTTTTGTTATTTGTTATATGCTACTGTTCATTTGCATATATAATAATGCTAGATAGTGCTGTTTCCACACATACACTTATCAACCACATAAAGTTTTAAATATTTTCTTTGCCTGTTGTCAAGATAATAATGCTGTCGAAGCATTTTGCACAACACTGTATATCCATCACTGTGAGGTCAAATATGCTCTTGGGATGGTGTGAATGTCTAAATGAATCACACGATTAACGTTCAAGTGCATTTGGTTGCATAAAATCAATTATTTCAACATCTATCATTCTTCACCTCTAGGTGAAGACGCTAATTGGAACAAATGTAACGAATCATAGATAAGAATCTACTCAGAAATGCCACACAACAAGGCGAGAATTATAAGGGCAGGGACTATTTAAGTAATTCTGACTGCCGTGTACGTGAGCTGTCGTTCTGATGTGAAGTGCTGTCAAGTTCTACAACACCACAGCAACCGGACAGGAACCGTCTACTTCGATCTGGTCTTATGTATATGAAATGAGGTCAGAATCTGGTCATTAAAAAGAAACTCCTTTATGTAGCAATCAAGTCGTGCAAAAGCATTTCTTCAAAGGGACTTAGATGAGGGATTTGTAAGGGATTTTGACAATAAGACGTGTATAAACAACAGCGTACAACAAGGAGGAAACCTCTCTGTTAATGAGCGGAGTTCTTTGCAGCAGTTATTACACGTCAAAATTATTGAGTGGAGTGAAGAGTAAGCGATCACTATATTCAAGAAAAAATGAAAAATTTAAGAAAAAGGAGGTCCACTTACACGTTTTCACTACAGAGTATATAAAATGTGTATTTTTATTAAATGGTTTGTTAGTATTAAATATGATTTTTCTTAATCAGACTGACTTCTTACCGCACATTTGTGGGATTTCTCAAACATTTTCTGTATGTCAGAATAGGAAAAAAGAAAAAAGTTCTCTCTTTTTTTGTAATATTTTAGCTTGTGTCAGACTCAGCTGTCCTCAGAGCCTCCATACCAGGAGCAGGAGATATGTTCCCCTCCATTTCACATTCCTGACAATCCACTTTCTTTTTCACACTGTGAATCACAAGGCGCTGCACTGAGAGATAAACATTGATAGGAGAGGCATTGCAAGCCATAGTACTGGCCTCCAGTAACCTTCAGCTACCTGACAGGCCGTGGAGGGATCTTTTGTTCCAACACTGTATGATTCCCAGGACAATTGTTCTTGCTTGATATTGTCAGCTGAACTCGGCCTCATCATTGGCTATATATCAGTCTCTGAAATGATGTGTACAAGAAAAGACCCCTTATCTATGTATGTACAGTATGAGCGTATGTGTGTTTATATATATATATACAAATAGTATCTATGATTATTTCTGCAGGTATGCTTCACATATTCATCAGCATACTTGATGTTTATCTTGGATTCATTTGCTTTTCTATTAATTTCTTTTCTTCAGATGCACGCATTTTCATGCCCCATGGCTAAGGGATCAAACGACCTTCCATTTACTGTATTTCAAATCCATTTCAAACCATTTGTTTCACTATTCCGATGCAAGGATCACTGTGGTTCACGAGTCAGTTACCTAATTCCCGTCAGTGATCATGCAGTGACAAACCGAAAGGCATACAGCAGGTGTACAGTTCACCTCCTATCATTATATCATTGCTGCAAAACAAATAAAATATTTAAAACACAGGGATATTCTCCATCTGTGGTTTCTTCAATGTGACTTGATAGAGAGTGTCTAGTTTGTACTGCATACTGGCCAAGATTAGCAACAAACTCCTACAGTCTCCAAATATTCAATAGCTATATAATTAGGTATCAGCCTGCCTGCCTATTAAATGTACGGTAGACACAGGTGTCCAACAGGAAAAACTTCAGTATATCAGCTCGAATGTGGCCTGACAGCCTTTATGGTCACATGGTCAAGAAAAAAAAATCCATGCATCCAACAGTTGGTTGCTTCAAACCCCCAGTGAATTTAGTATGACACTTATTGTACGATGCCTGACAATGCATAATAATATACAAAAAAATGAATGCTAGATGAAATGACATCGAGATTCACTACACATTGACAGCACAATGTGTTAAGCAGATAGCGTGCTAGGGATCTTAAAAGAATTTCTATCAAGATTTTCATGTAATACATCCTTTGAAATCTAAGACATTTAAAACATAAAACAAGTAAATAATATCAATTCTTTTAACAAACAGCTTTTTTGTATGACAATGTGCATGACTATGCATCATCATAGATGTTTAATATTAATAAATACACACATTTACTTTATTTATTGATTTATTTTAATTCTACCAAGAAATGATTTTATTCAAGTTCATGTGTTTACCGTGAAATTTTAGGTGCTTTTAAGATGCTTGCACTTTGAACCATGTGCCAGTTTTAATCCCAAAAAGCTAATATTTAGTTTATTCTAGGTTATAATTATGGTGTATTGAGTTTACCCAACACATATAAAACAGTCTTAAGTATTCTTAAATGTAATCAGTGAAAAAAAAATTGAAAAAATAACATTCATATTAAGAATAAGCCCGAACACAAGTGTCAAACTGTCATTTCAGAAACACTGATATCTTTTTAAGCTTTCAGGCACGCTCTATATTTCATTCTAGAGGAAAAAATGTCATAAGATACACAGCGATGACAACAGATTCTTTCAGAGGAAGGCAAAAATTGAGGGAACCAGCATGTCAAGATGGGAATTCAAAGAACTAGAGACAACAGAAAAGTGGAGGGTGAGAACAGATTGGTGTATAAGCGAAGACAGCACCCCAAAGAGAAACTCAACAGATCCTTCATGCAACGGAGAAAGACAAACTGATGATGATGAGGATGATGAAGACAGAGAGTAAACCATAACAGATTAACATTGCTGCATCACAGCCAATGAAATGAGACATATGTTTTATGCCACTCTCTACGTACACATAGAGATCATACGGTAATTATTATGCTTTGTGATGCTAAAGAACATAAATTGCAATCAAAATATATGTAAAATTAAGAAAAAGTACAGCGTTCAAGCTCAACATCAACTTTAGAGATTACGAACTTTAGAGGTTTGTAAGGTTATGGCCCATAGATTTCTTATTTGTAGGAGAAAGAAACAATGTAGATTATTCAATATGGATAAGATGACCAAGACAGAAGGAAATAGATTGAAGACCTTTATAGAAACAAGTGCATAACAGTCCTGGCTTAATCCCCATATTCAAGATAGAAGTCAACCCAAAAGTGGAAAGAGACAGGATGGGTGTAGATGGAACAAGGTTTCACTCAAGGTTCAGTAGCTCCACATCAAAGATGAGGGTGACATTGAGGGGAATGATCCCTGGGTGGCCATTGCTAAGGCAAAATGCTAATCTAGGAAGGCTAGAGACAGATTTAAACAAAGTTGAAATTCCTCCTAAGAAGAAACCAGTGGTTAAAATAAGCCAATATGTTCTACACCAAAATTTTAAGTCCAAATTATACATTTAGACTAGTCCATTGGCACACAAAGTTCATCATAAACTTAAATGGCCTAGTTTGTTTACCAACTCTCATTGTATACAATGGAAGCACATCTGTCCTAAGCTTGAAACCAAATTTCTATACAGACCAGGTAACACTGACCCCAACTTCAATAAATAACCAGAGATGGTCTGGCAGGTAGATGTCATGCCACTGTCAGCCTCTTAAGAATATTAGCAATCAATCACCGCAATCACTCAGTGCATTGAAATAAAGAAAAATAAGGCACTGCGGAATGCAACAGCTAACCTCTATTTTTTGTGTAGGAAAGAAATTCTACCAGGTATTTCCATCACATAAAAAATAGTTGCTGAAATACACATCACAATAATTAAAGGAAAACTGCATTTTTTCATTAGCGATTTTTTTCCCTACCTCATCAAGAAAAACAAGTTTATAGTTCAATAAATCAGGGTCCACCATATTATATCTTTTATACTTTTAATAGTTCTCTATTGAACACCTCAGTTGGAGCTAAATAATACCAGAACAGTTTTAAAATGAAAAAGGTGTTTTGATATCACATGAAAATCACTGAGATTTTCTATTAGATGTGATATTCAGCAAACTTTTTCGGTATTGATTACATTTTTTTCCTCATGATATTTCCACACATTTATCCTTCAGCCTAGCTCATTAAAACCATCATTCATTGAAACAAGAGCTTCAATCTGAGACTAATTACACAGATGAACATAGCAATGGTTTCTCAAGGCTGTTCTGCCACAACCTGCAAGAGGCTTAACCTTGTCAGATACGAAATACATTAAACAGAACCAACAGCCATGCTCAGATTGATGTATGACTATGTGACATCTTATAAATATTACATCTCAAAACCACAGACACTGCCAATCATAAAAGAATGTCTTTAGTCAGCAGTAAATGAACCATGGGATTTTGCAAGAAAATGGCTCCTTTAAGGTACCTCTGTGTGGTAAATGATTAATAATGGCACATATTGCTGGAAAATGTGCTTAAAGGCAAAAGGGTCAAATGAACCCATACACCTCCTTCTTAATATGTTCCTTGACAAGTCACAGTCGTGAAGCATAATAGCATCATGCGGCCACTGAATATCACCCGAACGCATAATTAATGTATAATTTATTTCGGTTCTGCACAGAGCTGCTTGCAGCATTTTGTAGACGTGAAATCAATTACCAGATGGTTGTAATGGAGAATGAAAACAAATAACTATACATTCTTAAATCAGCAGCATCGAAAATGTGGTCACTTCACATGTTGTTAGCAACATAGTAAACAATAATTGTTGTATGTACGGCTGTAAAGATTGAAGTTTATGAAATCCATCCATCCATCCATCCTCTGATGGCTTAGCCTAATTAGGATTACAGGAAAAGTATGAAATATACACACAACTTGACCCCAAAGGGAAACTGAACCTGGTTGAATTGAATGCTTGTGGAAAGGATTTATTATATAATGAAATACTGTGGTTTATACCATATCGGAGTGGATTTAATTGCTTAAAATAAATATGAGGATGGTGCTCCTTCTTTAACTAAGTGTTCCTATAGGAACTCTGTATTGGTTCAGTGTCACAGGTTAAGAGGCAAGGGGTCAGTGCTGTTAATTGAAATGATGTCTGTTGTGCAACGTCCACTGGTATAAAAGAGCACTTTCTATTCCTTACAATCGAATTTACCACGGCCTTCACTAGCCTGTCTAAGTTATTGTACTGCTGCAAACTGGGGGTAAATTTAAGTCACAGATTTTGGCATATACTGAAAGAATGCAGCTGTTTTGTCCCTTGTTTTCCCTCTTCATTTCCTAGGTGGCTTGGTGCAGAACATTAAAACATTGACAAAATGATGGATGCCCTGTGGTAAAAATGGTTAGCGATTGCTAGAACTGTGAAACTTTTCCAACGTGGAAACAAACGGCTACTTCACAGTGCATCCATCACTAATACATTCACTTCGTTGGAAAATGAGCCCAAAGTATCAAAATAAAATGTCGCTGATGCAGCACTTGAATACAAATGCTGCCGTGCAAAAGTCAGAAATACAAAATTACAGCATTTGGTCGCACAAGGGCCGTTTTGGTGCTAAATTCACTTTTGGGACTCACTTTTCCTCACTTCACTTGCACATTGAATGTGGTAACTAGTGCCTGTCAACATCACTTACGCATCCAGCAGCAAGACTCAAGTAGTATCTGGAAAAGTGCATATTAAAATGAGAAATCATTAAGACAGTGTAACATTCTGTTCTGCATTCATCAATTTTATAAGCATCACATTTTTATAAAATCATCTTTACTATTCATATGTTAATTTTCCATGGAAAAAAGTAATAACTCTGTGATAATAATGTCGCACTAAATCAACAAAGTTGATTGGGTCAGTAATAGTATTTTTTTATTTGAAAGGTGCAAGCCGAAAACATTATTTTAAGTACATGTGTTGTAAATAAATTCTTTATATGGAAATAGGTAATCGTATGTAATGTTATATTCATATCTGAAGTGAATAACAGGCATTTTTGTGGTTTCACTTACAGTAAGTAACAACTTGTTTCCACCTTCATTTTAAGTTGAAGAAAAAAAGATGTTTTCGTACCCTGTATTCCACTAGAGGTCACTCTGGCACAAAATCTAGGTATTTTACAAACTCAAGAAAAACAATTTTAAGGGAAAACAATTATTTTTAGATACACTTAAACCATACCTTCCTTGATTCTAATGATCAGTGGCATATAGGTGGAAAACAGATTAAATAGTTCATGCATACATACACCAGCAACTGGTATTTAATACAATTAATTTCAATGTAAGAGCGATACAGTGAGCTGCATTTAAATTCGGCTCGAAAAGCGATTTGATTCTTATTTAGTGGTAGGGTGTAGAGGTGAAGTAACCTGGACAACCGAAGGTCATTTCCGAGGACATTTGGGAAAAACAATCTGCTCTTATGGCTCGCTAAACGCATTCAGCCCCGCCAGTGACCTGTAGTGATAAGGCAACACGAAAAATGATATAGCACTAAATCAGGCTGGCCATTATGTGCAGAAATAAATACTTCAAGATTCCCTTTCAGAGGCTGAAATAGTTTGGGTTCGAGCCCGTCAAAACGGTGAATGACAAGAATTAGTGGCAGTGAGCTCCATGGCATCCTTCACGCGTCGGCAGGATGAGGGATGATGGTCACTTAGTGACTAGCAGGATCCAAAACAAAAGGTTTCAGCAATGGGGTCCACTGGATGAATTTGTCAATGTCTTGGTGCCTAGAGGCTTCCAGTTTTTTCTGACCCCAGTCACCATTCCCAAGATAAATACCTCTGTCACCATTCACCTTCAGTCCCTGGACACAAATTTAACCTGTCATCCATCATTTTAGCACAGAAGTATTATATTCCAACACATATAATAGCTATACCTTAAAATATATTGATGGGTCTTACATTTGTTTACACGGGCTTCTTGCAAAATAATATTAAACTATATTTTGAAGGTATTAAAACGCTTTCTCTGGGGGACTTTCACTCTGATAAAGAATGGTTCTCGTAATATAATGACTGAGAACTATTGGCAGTACAACACAGGGTCCCTGTGAAGTTCAAGTTGTATAAGACCCAGTAAGTCACGGTCTTTGTTTCCTTCACATGAAGTCAGCTGACAAATGACGAGGACCGCTAAGACAAATGGAAATTAAATGTATTTAACTGGATAAGAATTTTAAAATATTTTAGGGGAGCTCACACACAATGAACTGTGGTTCTTTTTCAAGAATACTTGTGCACTTGTTTAACAACCGAAGAGTTCTTGTTTTAATTGAACAGACAAAAACATGACGTGGAAGAAAGAAAAGGCCACTCCAGAAGTATGTGAACACCATCATACAGAACACTAATATGCCTTTTTTGAATAGGCGTGGCCTATATTATGGTCAAAGGCCTCATCATAATGCACATTGTTCCTGAGCCACGATATGCAAATTAAAATAGTGCTATCATGAGAATCTTCAAAAGGTTCACAACTAGGAGCTGGAAGAGGGCAGTGATGAAAAAAAAAATTCTTCAGGGAAGGTATAAAATGAAATGACAAGGCACGAAGAGATACAAAGGACCTGGAACACTAGAGGGAGTTTCCTATTGAAGCCGCTTTTTTCTCAGTCTGTGAAACTGAGATGCAGTACAATTGTCCGCACTTCCCAAGCTGCCAGCTAAAATAGAGCCCAAAGCCCATTACACCTGTCTAAGTTTTATATTTTTGCCATGTAATGTTATTAGCTACTCATGTTAAAGGGGAGATGCGAGGCACAGGGGGGTTCTTATTAATTGTTGTTTTCGTGTCACCAGTGCTGCGTGCACTTGGTGATTTAATCAGTTAAATTCACAGCCGAGGGAGGGGGGTGAAATAATATCTATCGCAACTTGCATATGGTGTGCACCAAGTAGTAATATTGAGTTAACTGTATTAATACATAGTGATATCTTTGTGAAATTAGTAAAATACCTAAATGTGTGATCTAATTATTTAATTCATTTTTGCAACCCACGGGGGGGGGGGGGGGGGGGGGGGGGGGGGGGGGGG
>JAODUD010000041.1:7750246-7760701 GCA_026784285.1 Stomatorhinus walkeri | reverse complement strand
ACGCCCCCCCCCCCCCCCCCCCTGTTGTAGCACAACACAAAATAGGCTAAATAGACATCAACAGCACAGTCTTTCCCCCTTTGTCTTTGAGGACGTTAATAAGCACCGTTGAGCTGTGTGTACAAGCCACCTTCTCCCAGAGCTCTAATGATCTGAGAGCTGCCCATTATCTCCGCCACAGGTAAGATCTCGGTTACCTCACTCCTGGACTCACACAGCTCCTCCGGCGGGAGGTCTACAGAGGCCTGTGCATTTTCACCACTGTCTCTGAAGTCACAGCCCAGTGACAAGAGCAGCACACTGACCTGAACTCTGCCTGATCCAAAGAGGAGAGGCTTTGTCTATTCACAGAAATTAACCCTTTCCTTGTTAAGGTAATTACGTCCAAGGTCCCTCTCAAAGCTTATAGTCCAATGACTTTTTCCCATGACTTTTTCCTAACATATCTAACCTTCTAGAGAATTTTGACCCCTTCACCCCAAAAAGGCGTTACAAATAAAATGCATATAATCCAATCAGGTAAATATACTTTTTGTATATACTGTATATCCTACATGTATAATAGTTTTATCTATTTCTGATAAAACAAACAATACTGAATGCCCAAATTTATTTTATTTTGTGTGGAAGTAATGAATCATGGGTAACCTCCCGTCATTTTTTAAAGATTAAACATTTACTAATTAATAACTTAGTGTATCAGGACACAACATGCAAAATTAAAACCCCTGTTACACAACTTAATCAACACCACTTCAATTCTTGATTTAGTTTTTCTTTGTTTGAGAGTAATGTACAAACAAACAAATTCCACTGCATTGGAGCCCCACAGAAAACAATTATGCCTCATTTATTAATGAGTATTGTACATTTATGTCTGTTTTTGGCACTTAAATGTTTATTAAGCTAATTTAAACTTAAATAGATTGAAGTATAATAGTAACATAATAACTACCATGGCAGTTGCTTAGAATAGTGGCTCCTGGGCTATAAACTAAATAAGCATCCAATACATACAAATATATGCTTTTTACGTTTTCTTATCTTTTTTCTTTATATAATTTTTTTTGGATTTCTGATTAAATCACTAGGATTAGTAGACTAGTAAATTATGTACAAATCAGATGGTTAATATGAACATTATTCTATTGCTATTATTACTGGGAAGATATGTGAAAATTTATATAAACAATCCTGGATACTGAAGTAACTGCATCATCTTTAGTTGATGGTGACCTATGCTAAGACTACGGAAGCCCTGAAGGGCAAAAGACACCAAGAAAAATTAAAACACACCAGAAGATACAAAAACACAATAGAAAATAAGAAAACATGCCAGCAAATACAGAAACATAACAGCAAATATGGCAGCAAATGCAAAAACACTACAAAATTAGCAGCACTGAAAATGTACTGCTCATCACGTGCTTGTTACTGATTGGACAGGCAGCCTGTCAATCAACCAACAGTCAAATCTATAGTTCATGTGAAAGTACATCTTTAGGAACTTTTAACATGCCCTATTCACGTGAACACACACTGTTTTGTCTGCATCTTTTCACTGAAACTCTGCATCACAACTTATTTTACTTGTGATCTCAACATAGCCTAAGTTGTTTTCTTGAATAAAAGTTATGCCGGGAAAACAAAAGTTGTAATTCAACACGAGAACAGCATGAAGAGCAAGAGGGAAGCAGATTCCACTAAATTGCCCATAGTTTTTATGTGTGAGTGTGCCCTGTGATGTGCTGGTGCCCTATCCTGGGTTGTTACCTGCCCTGCATGCATAGCTTATGTGATAGGCTCTGGACCAATCGTGACCCTGATTACAATAAGTGGTTACAGAAAATGGATTTATCTAAAAGTCGATCTCAAATTCTTTATCTGCCTAACGGTCACACTCAATGCAATTGAAATTGTTAATACCTACCTAATTAATTACATGTACAAAAAAGTAATCTATTATGATACTATTATTACCATATATGCACTATTATTGAACAGTCGCTTTACAAATCATCAACAACATGTTTAATAATGTTATATTTTTTCAATTATCTTATCACCATTTGACCTTCAAATTTGGGAGATATCTTCAGAAAAAATTATGTAAAAATATAACTTTATCCAAATTTTTTGTACGGCCCTATGGCCTGCATGCTATTTAAGTCCAATGAATGCATCTAGGAGTCTTGTTCATAAAATGAATATATTATTTTTTATAATGAGATCTTCCTCATTTCAACATGTAATCTATTACACCATGCGTTCATGCTGCCAAAACTGCATGTCTAAAATACGTTGCTATATAATATTAATTTCAAGGCTAAAAACTAACGTTTTCCCATTAGGTTTCTTTCAGCAATTCATTCAAATGCAGTAGCTAGGCCAATGACAGGCAAGTTTTTATTGACATGTGGTGACTAAGTGTAGCTGTTGGATACAGCAGCCAACGAACCACCTAGCCTAAGAGCCAAATAAGTCTCTGCCTTTGGACAGTTATTGTTTACGTGGCGGACATGAAGGCCATTCTCAGCTTCTTGCCGATAGAACGACAACAGTTAAGCTATCTAGTTAGCACAGCGGGACAATCAGTCAGTGCCTGCCTCCTTTATTCGATTCGGTTATATACAAGGGAAACAGCAAAATTTTCATTGGCTAAGACATTGCATCAATTTTACTATTTAATGCTATGTAAAATATCTAACTATTTTCCTTAGCTGCACACATTTACACGTGTTACCTAGTATCAACAACCACTATACAAATCATAATCAAAATATTAACGTGAAAATACTTTTAAAATGAAAATTTAAGCTCTACATGAACTGATAGTGTCTTTAAAGTTTTATAATTAAAAGCGCAACCGATTTTAATACAGACATTAAACTAATTAGAAAATTAAGTGTTATTCTGAATTTCCTTTTCAAAAACTGTTAAAGGAGTACATAGATTTACGGCAGGCAAACAGAGATTTATATATATGTTTCAATAAATTAATTAACGTTATCCTTGTAGCACCATATGGACCAAGACCTTTTTAAGAATATGTTCTGTCAATGGCAGTAAAGCAGAATTAGAAGAAAAAAAGGATGGAAGGATCAATAGACAAATAGGAACGTAGACAGGCTGACTGATAAACTCTTGCTGACAATGGACAAAGACTTTGGGGTTGTTGGTTGAAATGCCAGTCACTTGAGCCATTAGAATGCATGCACTTCAGGTCAGATGTCTTCAACCTGTGACCACAAGGTAAAAAGCCCTCACTGTAAGATACTCTGGAGCAGAGTCAAAAGGCATCTGAGGGTTTAATTGGTTACTTCTTTTTTGGGGAATTTAAATATAAATTCTACTCTTTGATTACAGTTTTTTCATGTTTTACGTCACTATTTTCAGTCCTTTCCCCTCCTACTATGGATGGGAAATAATCAAAGTTTTAATGAAGTAAAACTCATAAACCACCATTATAAGATCACATTCATGTTTGGAACCTGTTTATTCTAATGACCAATGCATTATCATAGTGACTTCAAAATAACCCAGGAATAAAATTTTAACTTTGTTTATTTTTCAGCCCATTGATCAATACTAACAATTATCACTATTATACCTTCTTCTAACTGGAGCTTTATAGTATAATTCTTTGCTGTATAATAGCAGTAAAGCCATTACCTTGTTTCTTAATGGGAATTTAAATCCAAGTGGGAATTAGATGTAAAGCCATTGTAGAGAGAAAGGCTTGGGAGGCATAGTATGAAGCTATGATTCAGTAAATAAGGCTTATCCACAGGCAAGAAACACATTTAAAAACCTGAATATCAAGTAAGCTAATTAATTGTGCTTGGTGTTTCAAGGAGAGAGTCAATGGGCACTAGGTTTTTGAAATGAAGTTAGTTCCCCTGTAGAGAAATTTACAACAATGTGTTACTAAGAAGTTACCAAAATGCAGAATAAATGCTTTTGTAAATTATTTTATTGCAACACAAAATTCAGGACAACCCATTCCAATAAAGAAAATATTTAGCAATAAACACAAGCCTAAGTGACATCAGGCCTGCAACAAACAAGCTTGTTGGCTACAAACAATTGTCTGGCATAAGTAAAAGGCATTCCAGTGGTACGCTTCAGATAAATGAAAGATAAGGCGGAAAATAAACACCTAATGTTTGATTAATGGTAAGTCTAGAATTTGATTTTACGTTTGATGGGCACCTTTGCAGAATCAGTTGCTGGTTTAGCCAACTTTTCAGCTACTAGTGATGAATGAGTTGTAGATCAGCAAATGGTTGTATGCACTGTGGTTATCAATGAAAAAGAACTTTATTACTGTTCCAAGTATGGGATGCCTCCACTATAATAGCAAAGACAATACACTATATTGCCAAAAGTATTCGGACACCTACCTTTACATACACATACACATAAACTTTAATGACATCCCATTTTTAATACATAGGCTTTAATATGGATGGCTCACCCTTTGGGGCTATAACAGCTTCAACTCTTCTGGGAAGCCCGTCCACAAGGTTTAGGAGTGTGTTTATGGGAATTTTTGACCATTCTTCCAGGAGAGTATTTGTGAGTTCAGTCACTGATGTTGGATGAGAAGGCCTGGCTCACAGTCTCCGCTCTAATTCATCCCAAGGGTGTTCTATCAGGTTGAGGTCAGGGCTCTGTGCAGGTCAGTCAAGTTCCTCCAGACCAGAGTCACTCATCCATGTCCTTATGGACCTTGCTTTGTGCACTGGTGTACAGTCATGTTGGAACAGGAAGGGCCTTCCCCAAATTGTTCTCACAAAGTTTGGAGCATGAAATTGTCCAAAATGGCTTCAAATGCTGCAGCATTAAGAGTCTCTTTCACTGGAACTTAGGCGCCAAGCCCAACCCCTGAAAAACAACCTCACACCATAATCCTCCCTCCAGCAAACTTTACACTTGGCACAATGCAGTCCGTCAAGTACCGTTCTCCTGGCAACCGCCAAACCCAGACTCATCCATCGGATTGTCAGACAGAGAAGCGTGATTCATCACTCCAGAGAACACGTCTCCACTGCTCTAGAGTCCAGTGGCAGTGTGTTTTACGCCACTGCATCCCACGCTTTACATTGTACTTGGTGATGTAAGGCTTGAATTCAGCTGCTCGGCCAGAGAAACCCATTCCCCGAAGTTCTCTATGCAGTGTTCTTGAGCTAATCTGCACACTTTGCGCCTCAGCATGCGTTGCCCCCACTCTCTGATTTTACGTGACCTACCACTTCATGGCTGAGATTCTGTTCCCAATTGCTTCCACTTTGGTATAATACCACTAATAATTGACCATGGAATATTTAGTAGTGAGGAAATTTCACGAATGGACTTATTGCACAGGTGGCATCCTATCACAGTATTACGCTTGAATTCACTGAGCTCCTGAGAGCAACACATTCTTTCCCAAATGTTTGTAGAAGCGGTCTGCATTTCATACACCTGTGGCTATGGAAGTGATTAGAACACCTAAATTCAATGATATGGAGTGGTGTCCCAATACCTTTGGCAATATAGTGTATATCGGAATACATTCTGTTTTGTTTCTCACCTAGGCCGGTCCTAGCCAATGTGGCACCCTAGGCAAGCATCACCACTGACTGCCCCCCTTCTGGGGCAAAGTAAAACTGGCTGGCAAGTCGGCGCCCCCTGAGAAGTTGACATTCTAGGCAGCCACCGACATCGGATTGACCAGCCCTATCCCTCACAGCAGGTATGATTTGATATAAAATGACAAAACAACAATCCACTAAAATAAGAAGCAAATTATTTTAACAATAAAGTCAATTAAATAAATGCATCAGTAACATGGTCAGGATAAATCAGCGTGTGGACCAGTATGAACTGGGCGATGCTTTAAGGGCTGGGAAGGGGGACACTCTCTGTACTTTAGGAAAGTTATGCTTTTTATTTCAAGGCGTAACGGGCCTGGACTGACAGGCAAATTGAAATGCTGTTTAGAGGGTAAAAGACAAATGTTAGATGAACGGCCAATGCTCAAGGAGCGATGGGCTTCATCTGTGCATAATGGACCAGCTGCATTTTGATTCAGATTGCCTGCCAAGATTAGAGTCTACAATAAATGGATGAATGAGACATGGCTGTAAAAAGTCAACTCCAACTGGTTTTAATAAACTAAATAAGACGAGTATAGACAGTGATTGTTGTAGCAATAGGCTAAGAGATGTGGGTCTGGCTGGATGACAGATGAAATTCGGTCCATATATTTGTGAGGAAAAACCAAAACCACTGAATGCATAGTATGTTTGCTTTTAAACTCTAATAGATGCAGCGTTTCAGCTGAAAAATGGTATCTGACTGGCAGAAGAAATCTTATTCGCCGATAAAAATAGACACATTCTGAGACTGATGTCTGTGGAGACGTCAGTCAGTTTTCACAGAAAGGTTCAGAACGTCACGTGTCATTATGTCATCAGATGTCGTTGTGATGAGAGGCTGCGAAAACATGAAAGTGAGGATATCGCGGCAAGCTTTGAGCCCCTGCTAAATTTCACATTAGCTTCAGGCTGTACTTGGAAGCCTCAATATGAGAATGAATTGCTAAACAATAAGTAAATATAACGATTAATTGGAAAAAAAAATTCTAAGTTTGAAATCAAAACATTACAGTACTCTACTCTTTATGCAAATGTGAATACAACTAGCTAGCAGTCTCCCATACTGAATCTTACTAAAACACGTAACAATGTAAAATACTTCCTGGAGCATAAAACTGCTTTTATTACAATATTTATTAGCTAATCAAAAATTTTACAACTAATTTCCAAACTAATACTTCAACAGATGCCTCCAAAAATACAATGTTTAAAATGAAGATGATGAAACCAATAATTGTTTGTTATAAATAAATTGCAGTTACACTCAATGTCAATGTCTATCAATGTCTTAAAAAGTTACATATAAAACCGATTATGTAACTATAGATATTAACACATATTAGATATGTGCATATCAGAATAGCGTAGTGCAGAATCTTGACTACTTGACTTTTAGATCCAATTAACTTCATTTCCGTAAACCAGGCCCCAGTTCTAGATTTTTGCTAAACCCTCAGGGACCAACAATTTGAAGCTCTAACAAGTCAAAATGTGTTAATGATGCTCCTCATGCATATGGTAATTTAAATGCACACGTTTAAGCTGATGCTGGTGTAAATTAGAAAGCTTGCATAAAAACAAAACATTTCGGTTTTGATCAATTCCTAACAATGTAATCTTGAAATAATAAGCGCTTAAAGTAAATACCTAGCAAAAACATACTGTTCAAAGTATAGCAAGAATTCATTTTTAAACCATTTATAACAAATTAAGGGAAATGTTTACTGAAGTCCTGCTGTGTTACGGGAACATCAGCTGTAGCATCTCGTAATGTGAGGCAAACGTATTTAGCATGTGTGAAAAGAGGTAAAAGCCACATTGAAAATAACTTCCCTTTCTTTTGGTTCATGTATTTACATTTAATTCAACTTGATTATCCATACATGACTAAGAACATTCTGTAGCCTCAGGCAAAAGTAGCCTTCAAAATATCATGACGATAAGGAGGTAGTTTTAAGTATTCCACAAAATGCCTATACCTTATTTATCAAAAAAAAAGTGTCACGTGTTTATATATCAACTGCATATCTACAGTATGCATGCGCAAAATAATAAGAAACAACTAAAAGAATAGTAAGTACTGTAAGCCCCAATAACTAGAGGCTGGGAGCAGGGCTAAGGCAGGGGAGAACCAGTGAAAGGTAGGGTGAATTATAGACTGCCTCTCAAGATTCACAGCTCTTAGTGGTAGGAGGTTAATATTCTCACATGTCATTAGGTCTGCTGGTTTCACTGATGGCTCATTGAATCAGGCAGCAAATTATTTCCTCATGCTGCAGAGGACACCACACTTCAAAGGGAAGGGGCTGGGGTCAGGACGGCTCTCCAGTTTGATTAATGACTAGGGATCAGCAGAGGTTGCCTGTAGGTAAGAATGTGACTGAAGCTTCTGACAGGGCTGGCTTTTTAAGCTGGATTTGACCCAGGACCTAGCAAACTTTGTTTCCAACACTGCCTCCAAATGACCCGACAGGCCCTGTCAGGAGAGTTGCTGAACTTGTAGTCATTCTTATCAAACACAAGAGCTACCTAACCAACCTGATATACGTCGTTCTAAAGGGCACCTCTTCCCAAGTGGTTGCAGTCTCATTTGGTGTGAGGCAGCATAAGTGTTCTACAAAAAAGTCTTTTACAAAAGTAGTACAGCAAGACATATAAGGCCAATTAACACGGTGTTTCAGACAAAAGCACAGCAAATGCAATATGAATGTTTTAAGTACGAGCTAGTCATTAAGTACTCATTTTTCAGATTTTTGCAACAACAAAAAAATCAAAGGAAAGAAATATGTGATACCACCATTTAAACCTTTTAACTGTGGTTTAAGAGACATGAGAACAGACCATGGGAGTCGTCACTTGCATGGGGCAACAGAAGGTCAGAGTCCCAAATCTGTTTCCAAAAATTAGTCATCGGTTAAGGGTCAGAGTACAATGAGGGGTCATGTGGGGGTTAATGTCACCAGACGTGTTGGTTTCTACTGAGAGTCTTCAAAGTCTTACCCCCACAGTCATTAATTAAGCCTCGTGAAGCAGACTGCTTTATTTAAGATGAGCAAGACTCTTTCTTAATGTCAATGCCAAATACTACTGACTCTAGTCACAAATCTGTTACAATAAAAAAAACAGTTATTTTGACCTTGTGGGGATATTTTTCTGGTTCCCATAAGGGCAAACTCAATTTATAATTTTTGAAGTGGCAAAAAAAAAAAGGCTAACAATGGCAAAAGCCTTGTATTTTGTTTGGTAACTTATGGTTAAGGTTAGGGCTGGGTAGGAGTTAAGGTTGTCATAAGGTGGACTAGAGTTATTCCTATAGAAATGATTGGTCCCCACAATGATATGAATACAAACGTGTGTATGCACACATGTGTGTTCTGCCCTGAAGAAATACAGGATGAAACTGCTAAATGAATTTTAAATAATTTTTCAGAGGGACTGAGACAAAATCTAAGGATAGGTTTAGAATCGCCTACTGTGTGCACACATACCTGCAAGTTATACGCTATATTCTTTTTGTAGGTCCCATTTAGAAAATTCAGCCTTTCCCTCTGATGTGCCTGGTAAACAGCCTTTCCATAATCTTCTAGTGAAGGACAATTGTTTGGGAATCCAAACGTTAAAAAACATTCACATCCTTGACGTGCAGGTAAGCCATTGTCCTCATCTCCATGTAAAAATGTTCCTCTTAAATTAAGTCGGTCAGCCTGCCAGGGTTCCAATCATGCATGTATGAATGTCGACCTAATAGCAAATAATGACTAAGCAACTGTCACTTCATGGCAAATGATCGATGACACTTGATGGATGACCCTGGCACTACACCGATGGCCTCTATTAAACCCCTCCCTCCGTAAAGCCACATCAAAGCCCTGAATGTGCCTTTTGGCTGCACATATATTCACTTTGCTTTACAACGAGAAGTTGGGTAAAAACCTCAATTACAGCAATATTTGAAGCATTGTAACACTCTGATTGTTGGGAATCCCACACTGAAATCTCATCTTATCTGCACTAACGGGTAAAAAAATTCTTAATTTTCAACATTAATTGAAAATTAAACCATTTGATTATTTAATTGGAATTACGCCCTGGGCTTCAACAAAAAGGATTGGTCTCCACCACCTGCGTTCATTCTCCAGGGCCCCATTACCTCTCCCTTATTAGTTTTTTACTCAACAGAGTGAACTGCGAGTGCCGCAATCTTTGATCTTTCATTTGCTGACACAAATCCTTTCAAACCCCCAAAGTTTTCTGCCAAGGTAATTAGTACTAATTAAAAGGTTTCCAACAGCATGCGTGCTATTTTTCCTGCTGAAGAAATTGCTTTCACAGGTGCCTGACGTTGTTGAAACGTGTGCATCGTTCACATTTTCCTTCCGTTCATTATCAAGCAGATTAGTTATTCTGCTTAAGAAGACAAATAGCCTGCTGTGTAGGCAAGTGTGACTTATTGAGGGACTTTACAATGCATGACAGACAACTGGACACAAAATTATTGAGAAAAAACATAAACAAAAAACAGGAAACTACCATGTGTTTTTTAAGACTCTGTGTGGCAGAGCGTTCATAGTGTACTTTCAGTGAACCATTGCATTGGCAACAGCAAATTTACAATGCAAAGCAAACATTCAACATTTTGTCAAACTAACATGGACATTTTTCTTTATTCCTATTCTGTAATTATATTTCCAAACCCAACACTTATGCTACAGTTGAATAATAATATTGCAAACTTGTGAGTGCAGTAACTTCTAAAAAAAAAATTCAAGAATGACTTTTTGCGGTAAGTTGGATGTTTGGGCAATGGGGGGGT
>JAODUD010000041.1:7726930-7740073 GCA_026784285.1 Stomatorhinus walkeri | reverse complement strand
GAATGAACAACCAAGGCACGACAAAGCAGCAAGTTGTTTGAGTTACCTAAGCACGTCACATACTGCTGTTTTGTAATGCATGTGAGTCCTGGAACAAATGAGCTTTGGTGTCAGTGAATAAAGCAACAGGACAGAAACCATGTCTTTTTAAAAAGGAGATACTGTGAATAAACAAGGTAAATATATACACACTCACGCCCACACACGCACAGAGTGTGTGTGTGTGTGTCTGTGTGTATATATATATATATATATATATATATATATATACACACACACACTGTATAAACACACACACAGACTGTATATATAGTACACTTAAGATTTTAATTTTCACAACTTAGCATTCCAAACCTTATTATGTTATTTTGTATTTTTCAATGGGATCTGCTCATTTCTTATGCCTTATTGAGAAATTCTATTTGTAGTTGATACTTACATTGATCTATGTAGTGTGTTCAGTTTCTTCAGATTCTGTCCTTTGAGTTTTTGCCATCACAGATAACTTCCAGTGACTGCCAGACAGTCAGCTTTCAATCACAGCCCTGCCTGATCCCACTGAGCAGCACATAGCAATGCATGCATTCGTGCCGCTTTCAGTAATCATGCTGATGAAAATATTATTCTGTGCATATGAACACTGATATGAATTAAGGGCCACGTTATATAAAGCCTACATTATACAGTCATTATTTACGCTGGAAAATAAAATCTTGAAATGTATCTAAATTTATTAAAAATTAATATTTTTTTGTTATTAATATAAATATATGGGTGAGACTTGCAAGATGACATTCAGCAAAAATGGCAGGGGCGTAGTGCAATACTAATGATATCCTCTCCACAATAAAAGCCAGCCCTTCACTTCGATCTGCACCATTGTGTAGCTGAGGACCGGCAGCATTAAATGTTTCAGACAGTGACGGAAGAAAGGAGTTATTTAGTGCATGGTCAGATATGGCACGAATGGAGACACACTAAACAGGGTGTATTGAACGGACAAACCAGGAGAGAAACAAAGAACAAAGATGTCAGGGTGATAAGGGACTCAGCCAAAAGGACTGGGCTTGCAGTCTCATCGGGAGATGGTATACCAAGGCGGCAGGAGATCAACATGCAACAGGGATTCAGGTTTCTCCAGTGAAAAGGGTATCACTTCCATTACACAATTCCCAAACACAATTTTACAACATGCATTTATGCTGAACTGAGTATAGCAGTTGGTGTCTATTGTCAATTAAAACCACACATGGCTATTATTACGCCGGATTTGAAAATAGCCGCATAGATGTCTTACTTCTGAATGGTCTGAGGCCATCTGCTGATGGACAAAGACTTCAGGAAAATATCCATTAGAAGTGGCATCTGCTGGCATCACTTCTGGCAGTCTTCCAGCCTTTCTAAATATTGAATTATCAGGTAAAAAGCACACTGATCCTTTGTCCTTTTGCTCGTTGCTTGGCAAAGTAATAGGATACTGACAAGACGGTCCAGAGAAGAAACTATACGAGGCTGAAAGTTATCTTCATTATTATTATGAATGAGAATTCTTGTGATAGGAGGTATTAACATACATTACAGGCAGAGGTTTGTTGCCTGTACTCATCTAAAGCTAATATACGAATCTCTATGGAAACTCCAAAACAAAGAGCAAAATATATTTCAATTTCAATGCAGAGGAAAATAAATGCTGCTGGGGGAAAAAAGCATAACTTTTGTAGTATTTGATGAGTCTATTTCACTTTAGTTTGAGGCCTAGTAATTCATCTTATATTCTAACATATGTACAAAAGTGAAAAGAACCACCCTTTCCAATGGCCATGTTTTCTTCTCTGAGCTGTTGACTGATTTAACACTATTATATAACAAAAATAAACCATTATAAATAGCAAGTTAACACAGTAAAAAGGAAAAAAATATTGATGAGGTAAGCAACAAAGTGGAAGCAGCAATGCTGAAGCTCAGAATAGCAATGCCTGATTTGTGGATTTTTATTTATTTATTCGTTTTCTTTTATTTTCACGACCTATCGATTTACAAGGCCTAATAAACCAACATTCCCACCAAAGCACTGGAGCCTATTAAACTGCAGTATTGAGTTTACTTGGGTTTCACTTTTTCCCGTCAAACTTTCCATAAAATTGCATAAACACTGTATACAGACTTTCTGCTAGCAGACCCCCGGAGCGTGACAAAAACACCAAATTGACCCAAACATGCAGTGATTTCACTAATGAACACTGAATCAAAGTGAACAGCATGAAAGACATTACTCAAGGGGAAAAGAAGCATCAGTAAGTGTGATGCTATTGTAAAACCTAGTAATTATAACTGGTTTGACATTTTTATTTTTCCAGTTCATTCGCACATATTTCAAAGCTACAAAGTACTGTTGGTGCTGACTATGTGTAATGCCTCTGTGTGTGTGGTCATGTATACACGACAATGTGGGGACCAAATATCACAAATATCTCAATGTGATATAAACCCATTATTTTGACATTGTGTGGATATATCCCTGTGGAAATAAAACACTTAATCTGGCGATTTAAAAACTTATGCTGGTAGCTGGTTTTAGCTGGTCTAATATGGTCTTGGTCATGTCCCAGCTCTTGCTGCTCTTTGATGGTTTAGCTGGGTGGGTCATACCAGACCAGCTAAACCAGCTAGAATGACCATCATAAGGTGGTACAAGCAGCTAAACCATCAAACCATCATGTTGAAACATACCTTAAGCTGGTCAGCTATCATGAACTGGTCAACCAGCTTAAGGTGATCGTGCTGTTTTTTTTTCAGCAGGATTTTCCAGTCCCCAAAAGGGGAAACTCAACTTCATAAAAATGTGTGAATGATATGAAAAAACTAAAAGTGACAAGAGTTTTGTATTTTGTTTGGTTACTTATGGTTAAGGTTAGGGCTGGGTAAGGATTAAGGGCGTCATTTTTGAGATTAGTGTTTATCCCATAGAGATGAATGGACTGTCTCCACAATGATATGAATACAATCATATGTGTGTGTGTGTGTGTGTGTGTTGGATTTCTGTACATTGTGGCATTTATCACACCTTGCAATGTAACATAATTAAACACAAGCTAGAAGAGCATATACTGCAGCAGAAATCAAAAGGGAACGTGAGAGCGGGTGCAGCTCAGCTCCTCTCTTCTCCCCGCCCTCTCCTCTCCCTCCACACTGCAGCTTTGTGTCCTGACCTTGCTGGTTGTATGCCCCATCCATCTTGGGCTGCTTAGCCATTTTGCGGGATTCATACTGTGCAGATTAACACAATTCATCACCACAATCATCTTCGATTCATCACCCTTTCCAATGAATGTTTTGACATCCAGTTAATTTTCTGCTGATGATTTATCAAATTATAATTACCATGCTCTGAAGGACTCATTTATTATGTTGATACATGATAATGATGCCAAAGTGGATTGAATTTTAAGTAAGTTCATTGCGATTATAACATATGCATTATTGTGAGTAATGTTACACAATTTGGTTTTTTACAGCCTGGAAACTCATGGGACTCTTAATGTTATAATAATCAATGCAAAAAGTCAGGTTGTTAATTCAATTTTTTCTGTACAAATTGTTTTGCTAGGGAGCAGGGTGCGTGAAAAAGTTCAATTAAATTCTAAGCTCCGATTTAAGATACTCAGTAATTAAAGAACACACTAATTCAATCAAGGTGTAAGTCTCAACCCAAGTGAGTTAGGTTTTTTTCTTAATAGGTTGTAGGTTCTTTTGCAAAGACTGCTCACGTAGGTACTTCATTAGCTCACTCTACCTTTTCTCCCATTATCGAAACCCACTGCATAATTGCAGGAATATTTAATGCATTTGGATTTAATTTGTTTATTTATTTTTACTGGGGAAAAAAAGCCAAAGCTACATGAAGAGAAACCAAATAAATAGTTTAAGTATCATACTGGCTTGTTATTCAGATGTACTACCGGTATGTCGGAAGCTAAAATAATCTTAAATCTAGGCATAACAGATGTATAAACTGCATAATGCCTGTACATTAAAAATACAATGTACACACATTTTTTAATTATTACCCTTCAGATTGTGTAAATGCCTTTTGAGATTACATTTAGATGTTTTACTGTTGTTCTTTTGACTTGCCAGCTTGCTTAGGATAAGCTTGCTTTGATATAACACTGCACGTTAATTTTGTTATGGAAGTTTTATATTTTTGTGGAAAGGGAACACTAAAATATCTAGCAATATTATTTTACATACAGTACTTGCACAACAGAATGACCTGTTTAGACATTTTAATTACCAGCTCTATTCCTTGGAATAAAATTAAAAGGATGAACAGTCGCATTAACACTCATAATTTGTTGATGATGCATGTAAGATTCCCTGACTTTAAACTGGGTTTTGCAACTAAGAGTGAACAAAACACAATAGCATTTCATATATAACAAGGTGTGGAAAGGCAATAGCAGAAGGCGGCTACACAGAGCAGAGTTGTGTGTAGCTATTTTTTTCCTGTCCAACTCTCTTTGCCCTTGGGCTAAAACCCATAAACACTACTATCCCTGTGTCCTCACAGCTACTCTGCCTATAATTGTGAGTCCCTCTTGGATGTCCCAAAAGTGAAAGATGTGTCTGGTAAGTGAGAGAGGTCAAACATGAGCAGAGATATTTATTACATGTACTGCAACCAGATGGAGGCAACCCATCCATCAGGAAAACTGTCACCGTGGCCACAAATGCTTTCCATAAAGAGACTCCCTCTCGAAACGGGAAGTCTACTGGCTCTTGCTTGTGTTTACAGAAATGGACTCAGTAGCACAACTGCGCCCTTGTTTAATCATCTCCTCCCGGCTCAGCCTGGCTATTTTTAAACTTTACTTTTATCAATACTTGTGCGGTAGCTCTGGGAGATATTAAAAGCATACCAGGGCAAGGAAGGGCGTTTCTGACACTTGCTCCCTCATTCATCAGTCCCTCATAGGCCCGTCGGTGACAATGAAAAGATTTGACAATACTGTGCGGCAGAAACTCATTCTCCGTCTCATCCATCATGCTCGACCCAGCAGCCATTCTCCTGACCTAATCTGTAATGCCTCTGTGCTTGCACGAGCCTTCTTAAAGGCAACCTTCATTAACGGTAGCCGCTCAAACCCAAGCCCGAGCTCAAAGTAAGGGACGGCAGACTGTCGCTGTATATCATTTAGGTGTTTCACCTTCAGGATCGGAGCGGCCGGAAGATAAAGAGTCGTTTATAATGCGACCGGTGCCCAACGGACCAAGGACAGAAGATTAAAAAGACAGATTAAAACTGACGGGGTTGTGCCGACTCTCACAAAAAAAGAAACTTTTGGTTAGCATAAATGAAGAAGCATTAATATAACAAAATGTTTACAGTATACCAAAAATGTAGTCATATAACGATATTTAAACATATATTTATTGAGCCTTATAAGGCTAATTAAATTAGCACTGATTTAGATACAAACGTAACTGAGTTACTTGTAAGATATAAACACAGATTTTTTTTTAAATGTACTTTTTCTTCTTCTCTCATCTTGCAACCTAAGTGGAGTGCAGGCATTTCCTTGCAAGCCTATCATTGGTGCGCGTACTGTAGGTGCTGTTCAGTAAGGTCACATTGCAGGGGCTGCATTGGCCTCCCTCCCCAGCTCAGATGGCAGAAGATCACACAATGCACTGTGAATGTTAGTTAACACACAGGAGGACCGAGGCAGGCAATGCTCTCTGACCCAAGACTGGCTATTATAGAGAGATAGTCCCTAAAGCCCACAGCTGAGTTTGCTGCCAGATTTCCCTTATCTCTAACTGTCCTGTCTGTACATTTATTCTAGCTGTCTAATGTGACTGGTCTCTTTACTAAACCTCTAATGGAAACTGTTTTTCCCAACTAGTATTTTAGGACAAGTTCTGCTTCAGTTCATTTTTATCTGTATGTTTGTGTTTTTTTACTACATGTACGTTGTCATCAGGCTCCAAAGCATTTTAAGTGATAATAAATGTATTTTGCATGCCCTTTTTGTCACCCCCTCCAAGGTGTCCCACAGCCTGGTGCCGTAAGATGCATGACACAGGCTCCAGACCTGCACCTGACCTAGACCAGGATAAGCAGCGGAGGCAGGCGTAAGATGGATTGCTGGATTCTTGATGAAATGACACTTTATTTGTTTGGCATACTCATAATTTAACTACAAAGAATAACAGATGCATTGCAAAGAAATCCAGAATTTGGGGAGGTTTTGGTATGGAAAACATTTGTTAATATTTGAAAATTACTTTAATTCTCAATTAATTCTTAATTGCGGTTTCAAAGGGTATTCAACAAACAGTATGTCAAGTCAATTGAATGTATGTAAATTTATGTTGATGGATCTTCAACGGCACTTTGCCAACTGCAATGAACAGTGCAGCAATTCCAAAGAATGGAGGTTTAAATGTTGAATTATGTATGTTGTGTATGTCGGCCACATCTGAATAAACCCCTGGTAGAGCCACGCACTCCAAAGGCCCAGATTCAACCCGCATGAAAAGTGTCCCAGTGTGGCCAGCTCCTTAACCCAGTGTGGAGCCATAGGCAGGGAATTTTTGGCTTCAGACGCCAATTTTCTGCAGCGCTGAGTGTGGAAGTAGAAGAAATGTCAACGCGCCCGGAGCTCCTAACCTCCCACGTTCAGCACAGTGTTCCGTCCGCCGAGTTTCCAGGGCGGCCATAGCCAGCGAACAGCACACGTATCCGCAGTGTGACATGCCGCGCAAACACAAACATGCCTGACTTGGAGCCTTTCACATGACCCAAATTAATGAGGATGCACTCGCCGGGGAAATTAGGAAACATTTTCTGATTCAGGAAGCTGTAAACAAGCAGCCTTTTGACTAGCAGGTCCGGGCCAGGATCGCGTGGATTTGGCAGGCCCTGAAATGGAAACAAGGCCGTGTCAAGAAACTTAACAGAAACGCTTGCAAATGACACCAGCATGAATTTGTTAGCCCGAGCCAAAAAGTTATGCTGAAGCTGAATGTTGCAGAAATCTCGCTAAATTTGGCTTCACCACCCTCCTAAAACAGGAAATAATGGAAATCTGATTTTCAGTGTTACCAAACCTAGATTTCTCTGGTTCTTAAATACAAAGCACATTATGTTAAGTGTTTGCAGGAATCAACAGTACTATTCATAAAGAAGTTTTATACCAAAATGTCTGAAAACCTGATGTTTTTCTTTTATTTTTTTTGCGTAACAGAACAGCTGAATCACAGTGTTAGAAAACCATTGAAATGTGAAAAGGCACAGACAATTATACTGGGTTTTAAGCTATCAATCTCAGCCTTCAACCCGTCACATATCCTGCTCTGTTTTAGCTTCCATTTAGCTCCTGTGTGAAGTGTTAGTGGCAGCCTGACTACCTGACTGACAAAAGCCTTGATCTAAGGATTTTAAAGCATATCAAGTGCAGTAGAACCATTCGGACGTGTTTCTGCATGCTGCGTGGGTGTTTTCCATGTTAAAATAAAAAAAGCCAAATTAAGGTGATTGGAGGAAACATTCATACTAGTCGTCTATTAATTCAGTCATTTAACATTCAATCCTAAATACTTTGTCAACCAGAATGTTATTCTTATTCATAAAGAAAATAAATAAGAGGACCAACATATCTGAATGAGAAATGCATTTAAAGGCACATTTAAAGAAAAGAAAGGATTCAATATATATATATATTTCCCCTTTGCAGCTTAAAATCCTCAAATTCCATACAGTTCTGTTAACCATCAGCAATTATCTTGCTGTCAGAGCTAAAGGTAACAAATTTCCTCATATCCAGCAAGGCAGTATCATCAACCGGACACGAGCCTCATCTGACGGAAACTAAATCACCGTGGCAGCCAAGAATCCTGACAGACAAATGCACTCACTGCCTTGGAAAATCTGGGCCTATCACTCCAAGCAGGAAAAAAAAAGATGTGGGTCTCCCCATTGACCTTTTTTTTTCCCCTCCCCCAAACGAGATTAAATGCCTCTGATTCTATAAGTGTGATGCGCTTCCAAAATATGAGAATTATTAATGGACTGTGCAGAGGGCCACTTAATCTCCTGCCAAGTCTCAGCTCAGTCTCACTGTTTTACCATAGAGATGGACAGAATAACAGGAAGAATGATTTATTCCTATTCCAATCGACAACAAAATGTGTATATACGGTGTTCAAACAAATAAACTCTAAAGATAGACTTAGGCTAACACAAAATTATCAATTAAGACCCTGTTGGTAACACTTTACTTAAAGCATGCATGTATAATGCATTATAGATACCTTATTAATACATTATAATGTATTCATAGAGTATTATAAACATGGCTCTAACTACTTATAAAAAGTCATGACATCATAGCCATGTTTATTATGCATTATTAATGCTCTATGAAGCTCTCAACTTTAATGCACTGTAGATGCCTTCATAATGCAAGACAAAGCATCCTTATACTTATACCAACCATTATAATGCATTATGAAGGTATCTATAATGCATCATGATGACTGCTTTAAGTAAAGTGTTATCACACTGTTAAACTGAAAAAGTAGCATTTTCGTCCTTCAGGAAGATTACCCATCCAAGTGTCACATTTAGGAGTAAACTGTATACATACCACAAGATTATCATGCTACCAATGGGCATTCATATACATTCATTTTAGTACTGCATTTGAAGTTTTTCACATTTTAAAAGTAAAACCTCTGACTGAGTAATCATCACAATTAAGAATGTAAAGGACAGAGGGGAAAAAAACAGAAACAATCCGTGCAGCTAAAAATGACATGACCTTTTCTCTTTGTCAAACTTATTTAGGGTAAAACTCAATAGAGATGCATCGACACCACAGCCGTTGCCCTTAGGGCTTTGGCGTTGGGAGGGTGCAGGGCAAGACGTACGCGGATAGCTGATTCCGCGTCGATGAAAAATATGCACGTCACATTAGCATAATATGATTGGTCAGTGCCGCCCATCCACCGTGGGTGAGAAGAAAAGCAGGGAGCATGATCTGCTACCGGCTTGTCAAACTCAACAGGACGTTTGGTGATGGCTTGTCTAGGCAAATCAGAGACAAGTGTGCCCAGCCGTGATTTTAAAATGAAGGGAAAACCATTTTAAACCAAAAGGTTAAACACATGATGCCTTAGCTTAATGTTTGATCCTGGAGGAAGAGTTTTAATGTTTTAATAAATGGCTTAGATCCTTCATTAGCTTTGACTGCCACAACCTCACGGATTCAGCTTCCTGTGAAAATCTCTTTTTAAAAGCTTAGGGCAAGTGGTAACTGCGATGATGTTTCAAGCTAGCAAAATGTTGAAATATTAACATCGCTAACAGGTAGATGTGGATATTTAAATCTGAACATACCTCAAGCCCGTTAGCATGCTCATTGGTTAAATACCGACTTTAAATATAAATCCTACAAAAGTGACATGAACGTAAATGAAAGCATGCGTTAAAAAAAAGTCCTTTGTGCATATGCAGGGGACTCCCGAGCTCCGAGATAGTGTCAATAAAGCACGACAACTCTACATAATGTCTCTCAAGGCGAAACAAAGCAGCTACAAACCGAACCACCAAGTATTTTAATGTGACCTTTGCTCACAATTGCATTTAAATAAATATGCGAGCCTGTAAGAGTCGGAAAGGGAAGCAACACAAGAAAAACAATAAAGGAAGAAAAACAGACAACTTGATAACAGTGGAGCCCCTTGCTGAGTGGTAGCTTGACTGAAGTAACCGTTGCTGTGGCTGGCTTTTTATTCCCCCACACCCTTAAGGCAAAAGCGGATCAATATTCGAGAGGATTGCACTTCCTGCCAGCAATGTAAGATTTACAATACGTGCAAGAATTTACACTTTGTCTTCAGCTAACTCATCGACACCAGCCAATTACTTAGTCCAGACAAACAGCATTAACCAGGGACCCCAGTGCCTCTTTATTGTCCTTCATCCTGCTCTCGTTTCAGCTGCTGCCACCGTAACAGATACTACACTTAAACGTGTGCTTGCTGGAATACATTTCATTACTCGCACCTTGATTTACTTCATATCATCTTGGTGCTATGGACAAAGATAACATGCTGTAAATTACAGCCACCTTGCCTCGTTGTTTCAGTACTGGGGGGGGAAGCAGGGGGGACAGCGAAGATTCACGGCGGGGAGACATACTATCTCAGCCTTTTCAGTGAAGGTGCATCCCTTCCTTTACGCTCCTACTTAAGTTATTGTGCTTCCGTTGTTCCATTCGTACATAACCTACCTGTCATACACTTACTGTATACCATGTGGTATTTAATGCAGTATTTTTCTCAAATTTGGGTTTCTCTTTTGATTTTGTTTCAGTTCTCTGTTTACCATGAAATGTATGTATATCAGTATACAGTGAACGAAAATATACATCATAAAATGCACACGCAAAGTTACTAATACTCTGCTGTAATAAACAGTAATAAAATCATGCATGGTCTGGAGGAACATTTGTTTTCAGCTACCTGCTACTCTCTCGTCTCCTTCCCACTTTTGCCGTCTGGGTAGTAATGGCCGGCACACAGCTGTTAGCCCACGGCTAATTTTGGACAGAGGCGCAATAAAGCTAACAATTTCTGAGGTGCGCACACTTACAGCCATGTGCCAGAAGCCCGGACGACGTGTCAATCAGCAGACGTGACGTGGGGTGCTAAACCGCTCGCTCTGTGACCCCGTGTGCATGAAGAGTCCCAGCTGGACAAACTACTCAGGTGTCAACACCTACCAACGGTGGGACAAACGTTCAGTGACAGAATGCAGAAAAAGGCCTTATAAGAAGGAAATCGGGGGGGTGGAAGCAAGGCTGCTAACTGATGTAGGCTGATCCACGCTGTGAAGGGGCCCTATTACCCTTCACCTGAAAACATTTCAGTGTATCATTCTTGAGCATGTCACTGAAAAGGTACCTTTAGGTGGGCTGTGGGAATCCCCCCTAACATCTGCCCTGTAATTTTCTCCCTCTTCCATCCTATTTCAGTGGCTGATAACTAAGAACATTAGTTTTATGCGACTTGCCAAGCTTAAATGAAAAGAGAGCTAACTTTAATGACACTGCAATTAATCGCCCCAATAGACAGACAGCTAAAAGACAAGATATTGACTTCATTAAGGATAATGTATTATGTCATTAAGTCGGTGGGGTCACCTTGTGCATCATACAGGCCCACTAATATATTGGCATTTTCTTCAAATAAGATAAATTCAGATATGTGTGATAAAACTGATTAGAAAATGGCAGGTGCCCGGAGAGCAGCAGCCTTCTAGGCACTGGAGGGATCCCATTATAGATCATGGCTTATCAAGAGGACGATTGATTTACAAGGCTTTTAATCATTATTGTTGCACTCTAATCTGTGGAAAGACAAGCATCCACTGAAATTACTTTATGATCAGAGCTACATCACTGTAGCATTGTGTGTGTGTCTATGTGTGCGTGCGTGTGTGTGTGTGTGTTTTGAATATATTACAAATGATTCCAAAATGTGATACCAACCTGCTATTTTGATGTTGTGGGGACCACCTTTTCGGTACTCACAAGGAGAAACTCATTCTACAGTATGAAAATCTGTGACTGCAAGCAAAACACTAAAAATGTCTGAAGTCTTGTATTTTGTTTGGCTACTTATAGTTATGGTTAGGGCTGGGTAGGGATTAGGGTTAAGCCCGTAGAAATGAATGAAGAGTCCCCACAGTGACATAGATATGTGTGTGTGTGCGTGTGTTTTGCCCAAAGTGTGTGCTTGTATGTGCCCTGCTGCCCCGTGATGGACTGGAATCCCAGCCAAGCAGGACCCCAACCTTGTGCCCTGTGCTGCCTGGGATACCCCCCACCCATGGCAATGTCCAGGAGGTTTGAAGATTGATGGATGGATGGATGCTTAGCAAGTGAGATTTAAATCTAATACATTGAGCAGCCTAAGTGATTAACTGGGTGGTAAAGTTACCTCACCTTTCATTTTACATATCAATCAGACATGAAGACTCTGGCCCACAATGACCTGATCAAGTTATGGCTAAATATACTTAACATGATATTAATCATTCCCATATGGATACACTGTCGCTCACCTTCATATTGCGCTCACGGAGAGCAAGATAGTGTCGGTGAAAAGAAATGAATAAAGCATCACTATTTTAATCTATAATTTCACCAATACTACTATGATGAATATTCCGACATATAAAAAATACGTCATCCACCCATATATACATTTTCTGTAGCTAGAGTACAGTTATCTCATGCTTCACGTGTCATGAGGCAGGACACAGGCCATCGGGCTGGTGCACACATACATACATACATACATACATACATGCTACCACACCCTGCACCACAACACACATGCATGGATGCATGCAGTAACGGGCAAATTAGGGAAACCACTGCATCTAAACAAAAACCGCTCTAGACAGTCAGAGGGAACCAGAGTTCCATGTGAAAAGGCCAAGGAGAGAGTTACCTAACCCCACATACCCAGAGGTGCGGCCGGAGTCGACCTCACAGCCCTGAAGACACAGTGACACAGAAGATGAAATAATTTATGTAGCAGATTAATAAAATTGATGCAATGCCAGGACTGGATTATGTCTGAATAACTCCTCATTTTAAAATGACACATATAAATACATATTAATGAAAACATTATATTAAAAAGGAAAAAAAAAAAAGAAATGAATTTTGACAGAGCAGATATCAGAGACAGCTAAGTCAACCAGGAAGAACTTTGAAGCCACAAATTAGATAATGGTCACCGTGCCCTTGGCATTCACATGTTTCAATCGGAGAATCCATACCGGAAGGCGGTGACCTTCCCCTGGGCCCCCGCCTTAATTAATATCACTTCTGCCTGTATGGCCCTTTCTAACCGACACCACCTTCTTCACCAATATTTCATTTACAAGCATCCAAACAGAAGTTCAGGAGCCGTTCCGCCGTGACCTTGGCATTTCTTCATGACTCCAGTTATTGACAGCCTCTCCTTACACTGGCGTCTTTTCTCATTTGTCATGATTATTGCTGAAAATTTTAACTGTCATTCGTGAAACTACATCGATGGCTGTCGCCTGGGGGGGGGGGG
>JAODUD010000041.1:7690832-7726830 GCA_026784285.1 Stomatorhinus walkeri | reverse complement strand
GACTCCCCCCCCCCCCCCCCCACTTCCCCATCATATTGGCAGCACAAATAGCCTTTTCTTTCCAAATGAGCCCGCTCCTTTTTTCCCTCAAAAAACGCCTGCTTCCAGACTCTCAGTTCTTTTTATTCCACTTCACACATAATTTTTCCAATCAGGTGCTGTTATTCAGCACCCAGTTAAAAAAATTGGCAACGTTATGTTTTCCTTTTTTTCGTTTTGATTATATATACAAATAAAATTGATATTGATAATTACATGCATACAAATATCCTCAGTTTTCTGTTTTGCTACAGAAAATGATCGAAGTTAATATATTTTCTCTATAAACCATACCATTGATGAACTTAAACTGAGCAAAAGAAAAAACAGATGTTCTTAATTTGCTATATACAGCATATATTGTGAACCATAATGATAAATGGGCATAAAACTGGGAGAAAACCCAAGTGACGAGTAGATTGAAGACGCCTGGTTCATCAAGATGTGTTTGAGCTGGGAATCTGAAAACTGTAGAATTAGAATTAGGTGATCAGTTGTTGACACACCACAGCACACAACAACAAAATGTGTCCTCTGCATTTAACCCATATGTGACATCGCAGGAGGCAGCTAATTCAGCGCCCGGGGAGCAGTGCTTGGGGGCAATAGGTTGCTCAGGGTATCTCAGTGGTGCCTTACTGGTCAGGGATTCAAACTAGCAATCTTGCAATAACAAGTATGCTTCCCTAACCTTTAAAACACCACTGCCCACGTTATTGGATTCCGGCACGACCAGAACAGAAGCCGGCAGCCCTGCCCTGAGTTATTGTGGCTTAGTGCAGATCCTCCGGTCATGGAAGTCTACTTAGGGGAATCCTGAAAGGTTTAGGAACCCAAGAATTAGTACACAGAATGCACTGTTTGGTGTCTTTTACAAGGTTGTTGACTGGGGAAAGGTAGATCCATGGTGCAAATACTCACGGCTGTGTGCTTGCAGACACCCCAGTTGATGACTCAGATAAAGTTGTGCACGCGGTGCATGTTTCCCTGGTTCAGAAGTTGGTGTTTTGAATCCTTCGCATTAACATGCACATTCAAAATGTTTTGACGTCACACAACTGTCCATTGTACAGTCCGAAATATCTGGTAATTAAGGCATTCCGCATTAATTTTGCCTGTATCATTAGGTGATTATAAGCTGTTTTTCCCAGGGCTGTTACATACTCAGCTCCGGGTGATACTGCCAAGTCAGAGTTGATGACGGAAATGGATTTTAGTCCTTTCATTTCTGATGCGAAGGTGATATTTTCAATTAAACTGCCAAATACTCTGCAGTTTGAATTTAAGTAAAAAATAAGAATGTGGTAGTGTCCTAATTCTGGTTATACCCAGACTAAAGACGGAATGTTCTGGAAGAATGCTGACTATGGGATCTTCTTAAGTTTACATCACTTGATGGCCAGGTTCAGCTTTGCATTTTCAGGGGCCCTGAGCATTACTCATTACTTAAGCTTTACTCGTGAGGCCCCCCCTATTAAAAAAATGGATGAACACTTCACTTCCTCCGCAACATAGATAATTCAGGGGCTCTAAGTGACTGCCTATTCTGCTCATAGCTAATCTCGGCCCTGATGACGGCAACTAATACTTAAGAAATTACAGTGCTGGATTTCTTATAAAAATGTAAAGTATTCTCTTTAGCTACCGACTAGCTAAAACAAAAGCATAATTAATTATGCTGTCTGTAAAACAACCTATTAGGAATTTATTAACCAAACATGGATAATCAAATGTTCAGTTGTGATAAATACGATGAGTTACGACCAAAGAAAAATTATCGGCTCTGACACTGCTTGTTATGTTGGTGATATAACCATGCATAGTTAAATATGTTGCTGGCATCTCAGTACTCTAACTCATGGCATTACTGATAAACAGCCATGCTATTACTGTGTGGCTTCAGACACCTGTTCCATACGGTGAGCTGCTGTTCGACGCTCTAATGAAATTCCTCTGGGATCACCCACAGCTGTTTTACACTGCACAGCCATTCGGTTACTCTCCCAGTCTAGGAACATCCATTCAAAACAAATTAACTTGTGTTCACTCTTTTCACTGTCCTTCATTTCAGATGTAGCTAATTTTACCTTGATATTGAACGAATTAGTCATCCTCCTGCAACTGCTTCCATTAAAATATGTAGAATCCGATGTCAGGCCACATAGAATGGACTGTCCATCAGCTCTTTTTTAATAAAATCTTTGATGATCATCTGATTATTCTAATAAATCATGCTGAGATATATTTAGTTGCACGAATTTAGTTAAATCTTGTGCAGAAACACTGATTAATTATTATAGCAAAAAGGATATTAGACATTTTACTAAGCAAGCACTTTTTAAAATATTCTATAACAGCTCCAATCAAAATTATAATATATTATAACCATGGCTACAATGATTTCTGTATAAGATATACATGGGAAAATGTACCATCATCTTTGTTCTTAGCACTGAATCCCGCCCCACCAGCCCACAGCATTCTGGGTAAAAAAATCTAACCAAACAAACCATAGGAACAGAGTCCAGGCCTAGGTTTGGGACACAAATAAATTCAACTGTCACATCAACCCAACAGGACCATGAAGCTGATAAATTAAACTACTGCAAGTCACCTGAGGTCAGGGCCGCACTTACGGGGAAGACAGGCTTCATGGGATTTATTCATGCAAATTCACCTCGAGTCCTGGCAGCGTAATTGCAAAACTGTCCCGTTTCCCCCAAACGTTTCCATCTAGCGGAGTCGCGAGGCACAAAGTCACATTTTACGTGATCCCGCATACGTTGTGACTCCCACCGCAGTGCCGCGAACACAATGAGGCGACGCTAAGCTGGGAGACTTCGGATTTTTAACCCGCCCTTGCCAACATAATACGGCAAAAGCACATTAAATGCTCGGCAGTTTAACATGTTGACCCTGGAGTTCTCAGACTGGCCAGTGCAGTATAACAGAGCGTGTCGCTGACAAGGGCACATGTCCCACCCCCCCCCACCCCCACCACACCATGTAGTTTCTCCTGATGGCTTTTCCAGGCCTGTTCTCGACACGGCATTTCCTGGTTTTACTGTCTCTACCTTTCCACCATATTCTTTTCCTCTTTCGGCATGGCTGAGCAAGGCTGACAGGCGGATTCCTTTGCTTTTCAGCGCATTAAAGGCACTTTCCCGCTCTGACAGCCTGTTCTATTCTGCCACCTTATACCTCCAGCTTCACACTTCCCTGGGCAGCCACTGCTTCTTGACAGACCACTGTCACTTCCCATCATCCTCTCTGTATATCCTTCTCTCTCCCCCTCAGCACGCATCCCCACTTTCCAACCAGTGCAATTATTTTTTTTGACAAGCCATCCATCAGCTTTAACTTTAAAAGCACTTTCCGCTGATATCCATTGTTAAACCCCTTGCTTTTTATGGAGCTTGCATGAGAGAATATGATATCAGACATTCAAGCTACCAAACCATGTAAATTTACTTTGTTCTTGGCTATATTTCCAATTTCACGTTCAATTTTTTGGTACATTATGTGTAGTTGTTGCGCTTAATATGATGTTGTCAAATCCCATTAATGTTCGCCACATTGCACGTTTTTTAAAAAACAGCTACAATTTGTATTCCGCAACGGAAAAGGGGCGCAATCTGAAGCCGCGCTGGATCTTATTAAAATTATCTGTGCTGCTGCTGCGTTTTTCGGATGGAGTAATTTAGAGGTATTAGCGAAGACGCATATGAAAATGTCAGCATGCCAACTAATGACAATGAAAGCAAAAGGAATATATCTGTGAAAGTCAATAAAGCTGCTTTGCTGGTGACATAGATTTGATGGTAATCTAAGGAAATGAATAAGGAGCAATCCTGCTTGAATAGGGGTGATGGCAGCCCTGGTTGGTGCACTTGCACTTGGCCTGTATCTCAGCCGTGCCATAGGGGCAGGATACATCAGCGAGGTCCCCGGGAATCTCAGCAACAGTCTATACATGGGGGGCATTAAGTATTTAATTCACACCCATTTAATTCATTATGTTTTTACCAAAATAAATAAATTAATTTAGAAAACGTGCATCCATAGAGTTCCATGTTATTGTTACGCTTCATCTTGTGCTATATAGGCAGCAGGTAGCATTACCAAAATATGTGGCTGGAAGATGGATGGATAGATGGATGGATGGATGGATGGAATATTTATTCAGCAAGTAAAATTTGCATGATCCACATAATGGCATGTTAACTGCATTGGTTACTTTATAACTGATCCACATCTTTGCTACATAGAGAGAAAAAGACTTTTTTTTAACTAAAATTAATGATATGCAATTGTATCCATATTCTAAATGATGATTTTGAACAGAGCATAACGACAGTCAGACTCTCATTAAGTTAAATGGAAGGGAATCTTCTGTAAATGAAAAATTTCCCCATGAAAATCTATTATAATAACAAGCTCACCAGCTGTACATTAAAGAAGTGCTAAGAGCCAACATATTTCTAAATCAACAATTCATTATTGTAAAAGCGAAAAAGCCACAGTGACCACCTCAATAATATGAACAGCTGCCAAATGTTCATTTAACTGAATGAGAAGAAAACTTTGAGCAGATTGGTTTCAAAAGGTGGCTTTCAACAAAAGGAAACATAATTAACAGGCTAATATCAGCATGTGTCTGGCCAAGTTAATGAATATCAAATTACACAGAGTGGAGTATAAATCATAATTATCCAGATTTTTAATTGATCTGGCAATTAAACATGACAAATGCTATATACACCAAAGCTTAGTGTATATTGTGTAATTAAGACTTCCAAACAAGAAATCATTTATCCTTTTTTTCCCACAGATTCATAGGTAGTCTCACAATGTGTGTATTTGTAATTAACAAGGACAGATAGGCATTAAACAATAACACATGCTTTTGTTATTTATTTTTTTCTAGCATTTTCTGTGAAACCATTACTCAAACTATTCAGCACGCATATAGATTTCTTAACAGCCCCTAATTCTAACTCTATGCTCCATTTGGACATGCACAGACACCCTAACCCGGAGGAGCACTATTGGATCACCAATCTTCATCAGTGCAGCTAATCAGCAGTCTGGCATGCCAAATTTTTAGCTAAAACCCAGCATACACAGAATTAGCTTTCATAACATCCATTCTCCTTTCTGAAAGTTATTCTTTATTATTACACCATTTTTTTTACTCGGTTTATTTTTTTTTTAATTGTAATCCCTCTGTATGATCTAAATGGACATATTCACCCATTTGTACAATTACCTTTCCATTGGTTTTCTTTGGAATATGTGAAATATAAGAGAAATGTAATGCATTTCATGTCTAGTACTTTTTAAAAGTTGTATCTGGAACATATTAGGCTCACACAGAAATAATTTCGGTATATTATCATCATCACTAAGCACAGAGAATGCACATGACCGATTTATAGCTGCAGATGCACTGGAAACATAAAAAGTATACATTTCGTATTTTATAAATCACAAACATAACCCATAACCACAACCTAAAAGGCACCTCAAATATTAATACTGATCAAGGCCCAAAATGGTTACAGAAGGTAACATCAGATTTTCTATTATCATATTAAAATGATGCATTTTTATTTGGTAATGCGACATCATTTGCTGTAAGCAGGCCTGCAGCACAGTGAATAAAGGCTGCAACCGCGCAGCTGGGCCGAGGCCAGTAACCCCACAGCACTGTGCCTTCAAAGTGAAGTCATTCATGGCTTGTGATGACTAGTTCTACAGCATCCAGAGCTGCCTGCGAGGCCCACAAGTTGGCGGCTACCAGCAGAGAGACATGTCACTCCCCTAATTGGCTTGCATGCACCTGTGCAGAGCAATAATACCCACAGTGTGCAAAGGAGGCAAGCTTGTAAAGTGTATGCTGAACAAGTACAGCTACCCTTTAACAGCTCTAAACAACTAATGAAACGGCAGCAAAAACGTGAGAGGAAAAAGCATTCAATTAGCATGCAGAGTTTAATTTGCATGGTTTGAATTGATATACATCTGCCAGTTTAACGCAAATAAAGTCTAGGCCTAATGACGTATATATTAATGAAATTTAGCTACAACTTAGCAGGTCACTGCATAATCCCACATCACTGGGTAAATTCTTTGCATTTCTATTTCCCTACACATATGAGTGTTCGACTACGCAATCCATGTTTTAAGATACAATCTGGGAAAATAGTCAACTACGAGACTGGACCATGACCATGTCATACAGGGGGATATAGAATTTCCTCAGTACTTCAGGTTGGAAAGATGTGATCAGAGGAATTAAGGGAGATTAATATGAGTCTGATGAAAAATACACTTATGCTGATTTGAGTAATCTGAGAAATGTACACAGAGAAAACAGAAGTTCTTTATGAACTAAAGGGTATAGTGAGTGATAGAGGCAATGAATGTAGTCACTGTGCACTGTCAATGACATCCAATTCTCCTGGTTCCTCTTAGTTTATTGGTTCCCATTAGGTTATTGACTGACAGAATACGCTGCTGTTTTCATTGAGCCATTTTATGTTGAAGAATAGGAAAAGAAAAAAAAATCAACCGACTGCAACTACCTCAAAACTTTTCATCACAACATATGCCTGAAAATCTCTTCCTTTAGGTACCTCGTGCAGGTAAACTTAACTGAAAGCATGGCGTAACATGCCATTTTCAGAAGAGATTAACTAGTTCTCACTTACGGCTTATCGTCATACTTTCAATTCTGCACCTCAGAAGAGCAGTGCAGAAGTCTTCAGGTCAGCACAATTAACTGCCACCAGTCCAGCGAAGTGAGCAGGCCCATCCATCTGAAGCTGCCCAACACGGTCAGAATGACAGTTTTGAAAATGTGGGCCGATGTGGAATCTGTCTTGGGCCGTGAGGAGCGCTGATTAAAATCTCAGTGCGAAAGTTAATGATGAAAGGTGGGAGCGGCGTCTGGAAGAGTCAAGGAACAGTCCTCTGGCAGCACCATTTGTAACACCCACAAGTACAGAAAACTCCACTGTGCAACACTGACCAAAGGTTATTTATGGCCAATGGGCATGTCTCATTGATGGATAGAGGGATGGATGAAGGCAATCGCTAAAACATTTCTGTGCTAGATTAAAATTATGTGCTTTATCTATTCATATTTTGTAAATGATCAAGAGGACCTTACCCGTATCCCCGAAATTCTTATACAGCGAACTCTCAAAGCATAAATACATCCTTACAAACATCTACAGCTAGCAAGGGAACCGGGTAGAACGGAAAGGAATTTCCAGCTATAACTCATATAAAATATAACAAACAATGACTATTGCAACACTGTGACACTTTGTAGATATTTGTGTTCCGTGAGATGTGACTTATTTTTTAAAAATATTTTAAGCATGTCTAGATATATGGGGAGCATTTCAAGTGTAACCACATGCGTTGTGCTTGCTCAGACCTGTGTAAATCAGCATGACAGAGATCCTATGGACCAGCCATATAAGCTATTTACAGAATAAACATAGCCTCATTCAACAGCAAGCCTATACTTTTGTTGTACAAACTCCCTGAAACATCTACTGACACAACATATGTAAGAAATAAAAACGTCTTCATTTTTTTTCCTCGCATCTAGATCCCATCACTTATTATTAGAGTTACTAGCTTACTCATTGCCATTCATCTTCTTTGCATTACTTTGCGATTTTCCCACTCTTTTCCCTTTACTGAAGTATTTGGTAAGATCCACTGAAAGACAGATTTTGAGGCCACCATTCTAGAACTCCGCAGGACTTTTACACATATTTCTGACAGCAGTCCAGGGGAAATGCGCTGTGTTACTCCCCTACCAGCTCATTTCCATCAGTAGCATAGGATAATCGTGTCGTACAAAAAAATAAGTAATGAAATTGCACAACGGAAATGTGCCAGCATATGGTTGCCAATGACCCAGATGGTTTCTACATGTCTGGAGACTGACAACTTGACTCCTCTATCATCAAACTGTTGTAATTAACAATAATCAAGTAGGTGTTAATTAGGCATAATGAAACAGTCTCTACTTAGACAGAGCCTACTATTTGCCACTTACTAGCAATTACAAATACTAAGCACTCAGTGTAATCTCCCTGCTCAGCTGATGGCTTGTTTTGTCTACAATTTGGCAGATTTAAACCAGGAAACTCATAATTTGCCAAGCTGTCACAGTTGTTCAGGGCAAACAAAAGGATGCAAGACCCTCAGTGACAATAATTCAGTATGTGTCAGCCCACTGAAAGGTTGGTCACTAATTAATTAAAGTGACCCACGGCTGAAGCCAAACAACCGCAGCACCTGGATGTGCAAATGTAGGGGTAATTAAAGCCATAAATTCATATTGGGATGACTGAGACTCAATAACCTTGCATGCATCTGTATGCAGAACCTGTCTTCTTTCATCCCAGGGCAGTTTAGCTAACAGAAATTGAATATGCTTTGCCTCGTTAAGTCAATTTTAAAGCCGCAGAAAGGAAATCTTGAGGGTTTGTCTTTTAAATTAACTTCAGTGTAATCACCCCTAATCAATCAATTATTCAACAGAAATACAGTATAGTATTATATAACTACAGCATAATAAACCGCAGTGATTGTCTTACTAACCTCGCTGGAGTACTTGTACCATGACAACACTTAACTTTTATTCAACATCTTGACCTGTTTGCTTATGACAACAACCCATGAAAAGTATTTTATTATCCCTGAAAACCTCACATGCAGAGTCAATAGAACTTCATATTGAGTGGTTCAGCATTTCTGTAGATTAAATATATTTTCTTTCTGGTATACAATATAAAATTAAACCAGAGAAATTACTTTTTAAAAAAATCAATTGACATAATTTATACATTTTGAAAATTCAGAAAACACAGATTCTGAAAACGCTCTGTGACACTACGCTGGGTTACATATTTTTAAGAAATTATGATTTAGCCTGAATTTCAAAATATAATATCACCCTTTAACTCATCTATCCAAACCTATGATTTATCTGTACAAGCATGGGTGTAGAGGACAGTGTGAACTGGGGGGCACTACAGAATGATTTATCTGGAAAGGTGAACTTTGGCAGGGAGGGTACCCCGCACCCCCCTGGTTCCTGCACCCCTGTGTACAAACACAAAAATTCAATGACTGAAGCATCTGAGGTCTTTTCCCAAATCCTAGTCAAAGTTAATTTTCTTATATGATTATTATTTGCACTTAACTATAGATATTCTACCATTTTTTTCATGCAGATATATCATTTTTTATCTATTTTTTGATAGTACACATTGCATTGAAGTTGATGTGTGTAAGTCTAAGTGAAAGCGTGTAAGCTAACCTCTTTCGCTAATATTTCCAGTCTTTAAAAACAAACAAAACATCAGCAATTACCGAAGATATTTGCAATGGCATAAAAATGACTTGGCCCAGGGAAAACAGTTACCGAGATGGTAGAATATTAGGAATGAACGCGAAAGAGATACTGGGCCATATTCAAGCCATTGCATGAATAAGTTAACGTGGAAAAGCCATGCGATTCGTGCCAATCAGATAAATATGTTTTTGCAGAGAGAAGATTCTCTGTTATTATGTACCTGATCCAGATAACAATATTCCTCCCAAATTGCAAAATAATTGTTCTCCCCGAGGCACTAATGCAAGTTTGTTTGTCCTTCTTCTTCAGCACGTCAATGTTAAAGCAAAAATGCCGAGGAAGTGTCTGGAGAGCAAGAGAAGATAGATGAGATTAAGTCAAATGAATCAGCTTCATTTTGGCTTTCAGAATCTCATATACTATTGTTGTATATTTTGTGCCATAAGTTTTATCTTTGAAACAAGAAGATTTCATGCTGCGACTCTGCTGGCATAGAGTAGTTATGTGTCTCCTTTTGATAGAAAACTGGAGACAAGCAACAATCTCATGCCAGCGGGAAAAGGCTTTGCACCGGAGAGAAAAGGGATACTTCGAGTGGAAGTAGGACTGATTGATGGGAATATTGTTTTGTATTGGTCATCCAACAATATCCTCATTGAATGACTGCTATGATAAATGCTTAACGAATAAGAAATAATGACACAAACTCTCGAAATTCACTAAAAAAAAGAAAAAGTACTGGCTAGCAGTGCATACATATGTAGGAATAGGTCCACTATGCCTGGTAATACAATTGCACTGTGCTGTTTGCTGTAACGGTGCATTACTGTCACACACTAGACCTCCATGCACACAGACTGCATGTCCTCATGATCCACATATTCAGTTCTTCTGTGCGTGCGTGTCTGTAAAGTGGCCCTGGCTGCTACTTTTACTCTGAAGCTGACTGCTACTCTCTCCAGGGCTCCAGTCCACAGGAAGCCAAAGTGAAGCAGAAACGATATCAAACAGAGAATGCCACGTACCTGCGGGCATGAAACGGGCATGAGACGGGCATGAGACGGGCAGAGAAGTGCAGCGGTGCCCGCAAACCCCAGCAGCTAGTAATTCGTAATCAGTGCAGGACTACTTCACGTAATATTTTAACAGACCAACACGATCAATGAATTCTAAAGAAGACAGTTGTTTTTAAAATTACCCTGCAGATTAAGTTATCTGATACTGTGATAAGTTAATCATAACTACCCTTAAAATCATACTACCTATAAAAAATGAGCAGCAGTCATTTTTTACCACACATTATATTTCATGCTGCTAAAAAGAATAAATGATTGCACTATTTAGTACTTCAGTTCACTATTTAGCTTTACACTGTATATCTACATTATATATAATTCTTATTTATTTTCAAAATATGTAACATTGGTGGGAAAGCACAGAGTTTTGTTGTATATATAAAATAACATTAGATATTGTTCTTCTTTCTAACCAGCTTTTGAAACACAAAGCATAATTTCATTGGTATACTACCTTACAATGCAGTGAGTATAAATGCACAACAATTAAATTGCCTGTTCACTCAAAGACTTTGACTTACCTATTTTTATAGTTTTAGATGATAATTATGTAACGACGGTTGCATGTTGGCTCATTGGGTGTGTTGGCCACACATCTCTAAGGCTGTAAGGTCAATTCACTATCTGGCTCTGAGTGTTACATGTTTCCTGTCAAAATCATAGATGGACTGAACTGAACTGTTTTCCAGTAAGCGTCTCAGTCGATAATACACGAATCATATTACTAAAAGTTAATGTAAGGCAAAAAAGTAAAAAATCTAGACATAGTAGCCATTTATACAAGCTGTTGCACGACCAAAGAGGGTTAAAATCCCAATTTCTGCCACCATATTAATCACCACTGATATGAGCTGTAAAAGGATTGCTGTAAGATATAAAGACAGCATGGTGTCAGCTGTTGAGCTCTGATGTGACTCCATCAGACAACTGGATGCTTATTGACAGGGTGAGAAAGGGAGAGAGAAAGAAAAGTGTTCTGTCCTGAAGTCAGTCACCTTGGCTCAGACGCAATGTCACGAAAGCCCACACCATTTTTCTTACAACTACAGAGAGCATTATTAAAAGCACGACAAACAGAGGAGCTGAATGTCACAGCAAGGGCACCTGCACTCTCTCTCATCTTAACTCATCGGCATGTGGGTTCAAATCCCCCCAACCCCCTTTTTTCCCCTCCCCCAAAAAAATCCATCTTCACCATCCATGCCTGACAGCAGCACTGGGTAACCACACTCCAGATTTACGGGCAGAAGTCGAGGGGTGAGGTGCAATTTATTGACATTAGCTGTCAGCTTTATTTTCAAGAAAGTGCACATTGAATTAATTTTAACTACATCTTAACGTTAAATATCCTGGAAACATTAAATTTCATGGTAGGTGAGGCTTACCACTTTATAGACATATATTAAGTTCCTAAGCAAAACTCGAAGATTTTTTATGGTAGGAGTTATAATTTAATAAGCAGCAGTTCGTAACAACTTCATCTCTACCATTAATTACAGATGCTTAGCATGGAAGAGTTCTGGTCATTATTACATGCCCCAGAAGCCAGAGTAATTTAATTTAAATGTTTTAGTACTTTTATATACTTATTCAAATTCTTAAATCTATGTGGAAATACAGTCACTTAAATTAAGAAAAATTATACCCCCTTTTGGATTAATCATACCTTAACATATAAACCGTCATATCTGTTAACAATGCATTGCATAGCACTTAAATCATTTATAATTCACTTATACACAAAAGAAACAGGTTACAATAATGAAACATTTGTCAGAACCAAACGTACCAAACTGGATTACTTTGGTCTCAAATTTCATAAAAGTGTTTGCTTTCATGGAGAATAGCTACTGGACCATAACAGAGCTTCTTAAATCACAGCCAGGCTGGGCAAAGCCACTGGGAAAAAGGTCTACTTAGACAACTGAGCTGATTCATTATCCTAGGTGGGGCGGGAGAGGTCCTTAGATTTGTTCATAATGACAGGAGGTACTACGGCTTGACGCGCTTCTCATCCAGATGCCAGATAATGGCTGAGAATAGAATGGATGAATTCGTGGACTGACCAATAATCAATCTTCCACTGGAATATCATCACGAAAGCCACGCACATGGCCTCGTCTTCAGGAAATTGATATGGCATGGAGCAGGGGAACAACATTAGAAGAATAGGTTTTCTATAACTAAAGTATAACGTTGAAGTGCAGGTTAAGTAACCAAAACACACAATCCGTTTTTGTGGCTATAAATAACACTGCTTCCCAATGATGTGGTTCTTCAGATCTTCTGATATGTATGACAGATTTAGCGCTGATCATTAAAAGAGCAGAACAGGATGTAAAATGTAGGCAGTCATTTGGTTCCTCATGATTCTGTAATTATTACTCTCGTATGTTTGAGAGGTGCTGAAACATACACCAAATGTACCCACTGTAATGTCTTGAGAATTTTTTATAGACCACAATCAATGTCAAGCAGACTAAATAAATCATGATTGTACCTATAAACATGTACATTTTGATCAATAAGCACTTGCCTTTTTTCTTTTCACTAACAGCTGCTGTAAAGTCTGGTTGAGCACCATCAGCCATAAAAGTATGCTAAATAAATTAAAGGAGCATAATGAGAAAATACAGCGTTCCTCTCATAAATATGATGTAACGACCACAGAAAATGTGTACAAATCTAATATGTCAATACGCTATGTTCAGCATGCCTGTAAGCTGAACATACAGGGAGCTCATAGGAACACTTTAATATCCTTCCTTCACCATGCCATCATACAAAATTCAGCATAAAATGGAGTACTAAAAAAATACCTTATTCTTTATGGTATTTACACCGATCAGCCATAACATTGAAACCACTGACAGGTGAAGTGAATAACATTGATTATCTCGTTACAATGGCACCTGTCAAGGGTGCCATTATATATTAGACAAGTGAACAGTCAGTTCTTGAAGTTGATGCGTTGGAAGCAGGAAAAATGGGCAAGTGTAAGGATCTGAGTGACTTTGACAAGGGCCAAATTGTGATGGCTAGATGACTGGGTCAGAGTATCTACAAAACTGCCTGTCTTGTTGGTTGTTACTGGCATGTAGTGGTCAGTACCTACCAAACATGGTCCAAGGAGGGCCAACCGGTGAACAGGGGTGGGGTCATGGGCACCTAAGGTTCATTGATGTGCGTGGGGCGCGAGGGATAGCCTGTCTGGTCCGATCCCACTGGAGATCTACTGTAGCACAAATTGCTGAACATTTTTTTTTATCCTGGTTATGACAGAAAGATGTCAGAATACACAGTGCATTACAGCTTGCTGTGTATGGGACTGCATAACCACAGACTGGTCAGAGAGTCCATGCTGACCCCAAAGTGCCTACAATGGGCAAGTGAGCATCAGAACAGGACCACTGAGCTCTGAAAGAAGGTGACCTGGCCTAATGAGTCTAGTTTCCTGTTACATCCTGTAGATGGCTGGGTGCGCGTGCTTTGTTTACCTAGGGAAGGCATGGCACCAGGATGCACTATGAGAAGAAGGCAAGCAGACAGATGCAGTGTGATTTTCTGGGCAATGATCTACTGGGAAACCTTGGTTCCTGGCATTCATGTGGATGTCACTTTGACACGTACCATCTACCTAAGCATTGTTGCAAACTAAGTACACACCTTCATTAATCCCTAATGGCAGTGGCCTCTGCCACAGTACAAAAATTGTTCAGTAATGGTTTGAGAAACATGGAAGACAAGGAGTTCAAGGTGTTGACCAGGCCTCCAGGTTCCCCACATCTCAATCCAATGGAACATCTGTGTGAGGTGCTAAATTCTTGGTTCCAGATACCACAGAACACCTTCAGATGTCTTGTGGAGTCAGTCCATGCCTCAACGGGTCAGAGCTGTTGGTAGGTGGTTTTGGCTCATCAAGTTATATGTTAGTAATCTACCATGATGAGTTATGTGTTATATGAAAATAAACCACAACAGAGACATGAGACCCGGTGGAAAGGGACACAAGCAATTACGATGCCTGAAGCAGCATTTTATGTAAATTAACTTGGATTTTTCATTACACACAATAGCTACTCGGTAACATTGAACATTTCTTCAAGATGAAAGTATCTGCAAAATTTAATCTGCAGATGTGTGTATGCAGAAACAGTTAGCCAGAATGAGAATTATGATGGAAACAGATTTATCACTGGTAGTCTTTTCTGGCTAGACAAGAAATCCCGGCAGGATGTGGTTCATTGACAAGGGAATCTTATTCCCAATACTCTGTATGAAGTAAATTGCATACTTTGATTATGATCTAGAACCCTAAACACAGAAAGATCTATGAGATCTATGAGATGTAGGGTACATTCCAACTACGGTGTATCAGTGACATCCACATAAGACTTTAATATACCTATGGCTACATCAAAGGTAGAGCCTAAAGAAAAATACTATAATATAGCGGACGACTTTGAGCACGTATAACTTCTAAGCAATAACAGGATCTGCAGGAACTGGAGAAAGATGAAAATAAACAATAAAACAAACATCACTTTGGACTAACAAATGTATTGTCATACAAGGTCCTTCAAGTGGAGGAAATAAAGAAGCCATTAGACTGGAATGAAAGAAGAACACAAACTGAAAGCAACTGTGAGCATAGATCCTCTGTTTCACAGCTGGAACAACAAAGTGAGCTACCCTCAGGATACAGCTTCTGTTCAACCATCTTGCCATCTCTCCCTCTCCACTCATCCCTCTCCCTATCCACTCATCCCGCTCCACCCATCCCTCTCCACCCATCCCTCTCCACTCATCCTCCCTCCCTCCCTATCTCTCTCTCTCTCTCTTTTTTTCTCTCTCACTGTCTCACTCCCTCCTTTTTGCATAGGCACAGCTGATTAAATACACTTAATTAATCCCACAAATGAAAACCAGCTGGGCGTCATTTGCATGGCAAATGCTCACAGGCTGGAATTAAACGCTGTTACTGAGTTTGAAAACAGGGAATATGACCTCATATCCTTGTTCTGCCCCTTGCCAATTCACAAGCGACGTTAAATTAAAGACTGTAGATGAGTTCAATATAGTAGTAGTGGTGATTCCAGTAGAAGTAGTAGTAGTAGTAGTAGTAATAATAACAATAATAATAATTTAGTTATCTAGTTCTATAATCACAATGTATATTCTGAAATAAGTGACAATCACTTTTAAAATGTTTTTAATGTCACAGGTTCCTCATTGACTGACCGAGTGGGGATTATTAAACATCTTTGGCTTATAACGTAAGCCCCCCCCCACAACCACTACCAAAAAAAATAACATATAACTATAACTGAGTGTCTGCATGTGAAGAGACTCATTCAGTAGCAAAAAGAGTTTTACCCTTAGGACAAATGCCAACACTCTGCCAGTTACTGCTTGAAGAGATGAGACACTGTAAGGAAAGACTGATGTTGCTTTCATAGATTCATTTGAAACAGAATGACTGTATTCCAATGTGATACAGTTGGACTAGCAAGTGAAAAGTTACAATCTACCCTGATATTTATTCTTAGCTACTTTATAGGTCATGTGTAACCACAGGTATGCTTTGCAACTAGTTGCATTACAACACTGTGTATAAAATATGGTAATTACATGCATACATTCTTTCCACTACATGGAAAAATAAAAATCCATTAAAGACATAATTTATTTTTACCTGAACCTACGGCACCGTAACATGTAATAATGTGTGTAGTAGTTTCTTGTTTTCCGGTCTTATGGTTTTTACACTCATACTAAGAAGATAGGAGGAAAAATGGAATTATGTTTTAATGCGAAGGACAAAATTTAATTTAGAAAATGAAGGAGCAGAAAGCTAAAGGACACAATGTTCAGCATTTAGATTATTAGAGGAGTATTTTAAGAAAAATATATTCTTGTGTTTACAATAGTAGTGTAAGTAGCTGAGCCTATAAAATGGCATGAGTCGTTCTGCCAGAAAAGTGTTAAAATGTTAAAAATGTTCACTATCAGATAATTGTGAACCTTCATGGTGCTATACCTACCGGAGCTGCCTCCAAAGGTGTGTTATTTAAGAAACAATTAGGAGCATATACAAAGCAATTTGCAGCCGGTTTCACTCCTTCAGCTCTGCAACCCAAGTGCCGTTCAGGACTGATTTATAACACTGTCACCTTCAGAAGGCAACATAATTAATAGGAGCATGGACTTCTAATTTCAGTGACTTCCACAGCAAGTGGATTTCATTTGATTTATGATGGCTGGTGAGTTTGCATTTTATCAGTTCATTCACTCATTATTTATGCTGATGACCAATTTCAATGGGTCGCTATCATCTAACTTGATACTAATCAAAGAGAATTAGGGTTCACTGCATTACTTAGAAGCCGCTAATTTATCTTCAGAACAAAGAGGACAGAAAAGCGGCAGCATACTTGAAATAGGTCGATGGCTGAGATGAAAAGCAAGACTGCCATGGAAGAGGCCGATTTCTCTCAATGATTCTGTATTGTGCAAATTTACGTGTGCACTTTGATTCTCCTGATATCAAGCTCTCTCTGCATATGAGGAGGTCAATATGGCATAATAGCCTCATTTTTATGATTGGATAAAACTGTTAATCATCACCCGGACAGAGAAATTAATAACATAACCTTTTTCGTTAAATATTAATATCGATATTGTAGTTAAGCTTAGCAAACCCGAGAAACTGTGGAACTAGCCTTAAGTTTATATTGGAAGCATGAAGGAAAAAAAGATTTTTGCAAGTGTATGCTGGGCAGAAGTGGATGACAGGGCAGAAATCTAATTGTCCTAATGTTGACAACAACTCCAATTAAACAGATGCTGACAAAAACTCCAATTAAAATAAGCAAAACTTTATGCCTAATTTGGGTCTGCAGTGGAGTAAGAATATGAAAAACAGTCTAAAGCCCTGCTTCGTCATCATTAAAGAGGGTTAATGTAATTCATACCATACAGGGACATATTTGAATGTCATTAAAAGTATAATCAAAGTTCATCTTTTTGCATACATAACAGTATCATTCACTAGCCGAAAAATCTTTTTAGCTGCAGTAATTTTTTGCATTTATCCACAGACGTGGTTAAGACATGATTTATTAGCAAACATTTCAGGAACAAATGTCTATGTAACAGCTAACATTAGTCTGGAGTTTAGTTCTTGGATTGTTATGCTCAGTTATAGCAGTTACCCGGAATTTCGCTTCACTGTTCAAGCTGTCTTCACATTTCTTTGGTCTAATATAAAATATCTAACATATCAATGACTCAAAGATCTGGCATCATAAATCGTGCATGTCAGTCCTGTTTCTGCTAACTATAGGCTACACCACATCCATGCATCTCCCATAATCGCTTCTCCAGTGCAAGCTGCGGTGAACCTATGGCAGGAAGCACAGAGAAGGCAGGGAACAGGCAGGCCCAGAGATGTCAGTCCATCATAGGTTCCACACAAGGGCAGTTTCAGGACACCAAATATACATCCTATAAATCTTTTTATACAGAAATGTTGATATTATTACTTAACAGCACACCACGCACAAAATTAGTCTCCAAATATTACTACAGAGCTGGGATCAAAAAAAGTCAACATAAATGTCCATATAACTTAATTACATAGCTGTTAGAAATTTTTATCTATATATACAGAACTTTGCAAAAGGTTGCCAAAGAAAATGATGTTTAAATGATCTCCATGTTGGTAAAAATTATGGTATTATGACTATCAAAGTGTGTTAGCTTAGCCAATTCAAACCCTCTTCTAAAGTCACCCCAGTATTTGCAGTAGCCATGTAATACACCACTGTACTTTTCCATGTACTGGCTCTAATACTACCACGGCATGTTTGACACATCAATACCTCATCAAATTATTTAACTGTATAAGAACAGATTCCACCAATCAGGTACAAGAGTTTAGTATGCAATTCAATGTATTTCCTATGCTAAGTAGCGGAATCTACATCTACGTATGCCCAGTGTCTGAGTAAATTGAAGTGCTTTGCAAAATTATGTGAAGCATTCTACAATATTATAAATTAATAATTGAACATGACTGAATAATTCATTTTTTTCTATACTTGCAATAGTATTGTTAAAAAAATTAAAGGTTGACATTAGTCTCTGGCCATGGAGACTCTGGCCAATTTGTCACTGGCCAGTTCAAACTTATTGTAATATGCATCCAAAATTTTTGTTTAAGCTAAATTCACTATTTATTTGAAGTAGTAGCAGTCAGATTTCCACCGACTCATTTTATGCTACTTTTGTTTGTTTTTCTGGGCAGTTTTGTTTTCACTCGCAAAATAACACTGAAAAATGTGGCGCAGCTAAAACGGTTCCAATTATTTGCAGGGTACCATGTCTCAAAACACTTAAATCAACGACTGATCCATTTTCTTAGGGAATAATACATATACTCTGGTGCACTTTTTCAATTATTTTTCAGAGTAACCCCTGACATCAACAACTTTCTCTTTTTGTTTAACGAGAGAATGATATCTACAGTGAATTTCTATTGTCCTCCTGGGCCTAAGTGGGATGTTAGATTCAAAAGCAACTATTAAAATATCACTGCTGAGAGGCAGCCCCAGTAATATAAAATGCAAGAATATATACAGTAATCAATCAGAATCTGTAATTCCCATGATTACTTTCCCAGTCTTTGTCACTCCGTCATAGAAACCTTTTTCACACAATGTAACCATGTTTCCTTACAAACACCCACACGCAGCAGTCTATTTGAAAAGCTAAGATACAGTATCACGTCTCTTTTCCCACACAGGCATCACAAGAAAAACAGCATAGATTACGTACTTAGGAGCCTTCCGTGAAAGCAACGAGAAGATTGGCTCATCTGAACACCATCATGCCTACAATTAAATTACTGTTCCTTACAACATAAAGCCTGACATGACCCCTGTGTAGTAAGATTAGCCATGAACCAGCGTAAAAGTCCATGAAGTATAACAGCTTCTAAAATGTGAATAAAGGTAATAGAGATCACTTTGGAAACAATCAGTTAATAATCAAGTTGGTCACGCAAATAACCTTTTTTGTGGTTTTTCCATACAAGATGTATGTAAGGATAAATCATGCAAAGGATAATCCTAAATATAGTTCAAAGGTGTAAGTCACATTCTATTTAAGCTGCGTTTCTATATATTGGAATAATATAACAATATCAAAGAAAAGTGGCAAGAACATGAAAGCTATCCCTTATTACTCTTAAGAGGCCATTCAGAAACATGCTGAGCAGCAACAATTCTTTCTAAGCTATTTAATTTATGTTGTATAGTGTAATTTGTCCCTGATGTCAAATAATATTACATTTCACTAATGCAAAAACCACTCCTGACCACAAAACTGAGTGCTATGGATGCTTTATGCAAGACCTGCCAATTTAAAACAGGGGTAGTGCAGACTGACTTTCCATTTATGACTTGAATCAATCTTATTGTTCAGCGAGCCAAAAAAAGGAAAGAAAAGAAAGAAAACTGGAACGAATTCAATACTAGCAGTTTATCTTAAAGTTTCAATATTACAGGGTGACTGTGTCCCCTTTTCCATTACTCACACGCTTTTTCATTAATATCTGAAAGTCAAGCTGAACGCTTAGTAACACAAGAAGCAAGATTTGCAGATATATTCATTGTGAATTATGAGGCCGGACCACAGAAAATAAAGAGGGGTCCTTGGTATTTACTGTGTAGCCAACATACAATTTTACATTTTCACATCAAATAAAAACATTTTACTGTCTAAAGGTTTGAATGAGTACAAAAAAAATTAACAAGCAATGTGTATGCGTGTATAATATATAAAAAATCTGTGAACCAAAAAACGAAAAATGCCAAAAGTGTAGTATTTTGTTTGGTTACTTATGGTTAAGGTTAGGGCTGGGTAGGAGTTAAGATAAGTATCTTGTGAGTTTTGCCTGTAGAAATGAATGGAGAGTCCCCACAAAGATATAATTACAAACCTGTGAGCATGAGAGTGTGTGTGTGTGTGTGTGTGTGTATGTGTATACACTGTGGATGCACAGTCAAAAATTGAAACAATCTGCCTACATTTGACAACAGACAACAAACCCTTCCCTATTAATTGGATAAAAATATATTATTAGGCAGCCCAGTTTTACCATACAATGGAAGAGAAACACAACATTACTGTCTGACAACCGCTCCTCAAATAATCACACCCATTTATTTCCAAGTTTCTTGTACTTGTTTCCACTACGGTACATTGTGCTTAGCGGCGAACATGAACTTAAGGAGTCTTGACATGCTTTATATTGATCTGCATAGGTTATATGTATGTAATCCTGTTTGCAGGCAAATTGTGGCATTGGGAAATTCAAGTCACAATAGCTTTGCAGGAGTAAAATTGCAGGCATCACAAGGGAGGGGACGCAAAGGGTAGTTGGGTAAAAGAGATGCAGGGAACCCATTGAAAATTGCAGATCCTCTATTAAGATTTATAGGCTGAACAATCCTTTAGGGCTTTAACATTATTCTTAGTAAACTATTTCAGCATTGTATATAAAATCAGGTGGGTTTAGCCTCAAGAACAGGCTGTTGCAATTTACCCCAATGCTGCTTCAGTATCACTTCAGCATCTCCACATTTGGCTATTCACCAAACACCTACAGAATTAGGTTACTTCAGAAAGCCCACAGCGTCACAGTAAAGCACATTATGGCCATTCAAAGTATGCTTTGAAGATCAGTAATAAGCTGGCATATTCTAAACTTAACATGTCATATCTCAGAGGGATTTACTCATTTCTACCAATCGGATTATTTCCCCTTGGTTTGTTTACTTGTAAAGTCAACATTTGTCATATTACTTTCTGTTTCTTTTGTTTATAGCATTGACGAGAAAGGCAGATGCTTAAAACACCACGAGCACAAAGCTTTTTGTACAATCCATGCACAGAGAGATTTACATAGCTTTAGGCCAGCCATGGTGAAAGTGCTACAGTCTCCCCTAATCTTCAAGCAATATCAAAGGCTACTTTACTTACCAAATAAAAACAGACAAAACCAGGGAATCAACAGATCTTGATGTAAAAAGAAAGCAGGGCAGCTGTTTCAAAGATAATCTGTTTTTCCTTATTTAAACCAATATGAAATTGTGTATTCAGCAACCCTGTCTTATTCCATGCTATTAAATGAAAAGAGGGAATCACCTTCAAGTTTTTATTAATGATAGGTTCCCGTATGAAGGATGCCTGCAAAAATTCACAACATCTGTTTGCTGCACTCACTTCTCAGCGTGCTACACCTATTTCTCATGCTTAATGATGCTCATCCACTCTGCAAGTTTTACGGACAAATGTGCGTTTAGCCACATTCATCATTCTGAATGAGTAGTCGCGCCGAAGTATTCACCGGCCTGCCTCTGCTCTTCCTGCTACACTTTAACAAATGACAAGTCAGCCACGTGTTTTTCATATAAAAAATTGATTTTCTTAAGGCTAAAGTAGATGCTGTTTCAACTACCAGCACTCTGGTCTAATGTAAAAGCACGAAAAGCATGCATCTATGAAGTAAATTTATTCACAGCTTTTAAAAAAAAAGACAGGCTACCACATATGCTAAAACATTCAGGCTGTTTTGATTCCAAAACAGGAAGTCAGAGCCATCATTCGAATGGCAGCCATCCAAAATGCCAGCACTAGACATTATCTGCTGACTGACTTTCACATTGAGTTTATCTTAACCATTTAGTAAAAATCTCCCTCATGGCCAACATAAAAAGACCATATATTTATATATGACCCAAAATGTTCACTTACATAAATATGGCAGTAGAAAAATTATAAAGGTCTGTGCTTCATGAATCACAGCCCCTTTTGAAACGCAACTGGTTGTATACTTAAGAGGAGATGAATTACACAAATGCTATGAAGATTAAATATCATGACACGATTTTTCTTTTCGACATAACGAATGCATGACGTTTAGCTAAATAAACAAATACAGTTAAAAGGTTTATACATCCCTTTCGCAAAACCACTAATCAATTTAGCGATTTACAGCTGATACTAAGAAGCATATGGTGTGAGGAGTGTGCAGATGGACATGACAGAAGGGGAGCATTAGATAGCCAAAAATGTGTTTATGAAAGATAGCAATGAGTCTACAGTTCATTATAATTCATTCTACACAAGTACAACCTTTGCGTAATTGCATTATACAACCTCAGACATTGAGGCATTAAATTGATTCCATGAGTTTTTTACAATTATGTATAAGCCCAACTAACCGGTTATGGAAAAAATCATATCAACAGACTCTTAAATCTGGTTAATATAGATATTTCATTATCCATCCATCCATCCATTTTCTGGAACCACCTGTCCTATTCAGGGTTATGGGGGGTCCAGAGCCTATTATTTCAAGTTATATTTTATATAATACTGTACTTACAGTATGAGAGGTGATAATTATGCTCTAGTAATGATGACAGTAGGACAGAGTTCTCTGCTGCAGTTTACAGCAATCATAATGGAAATGTATAACCTGTCTGAGGAACTCCACAGGCAAATGGCCGACTGTCATACTGACTTTTTAAATGGGACATTTAATGTTAACTACTACTTAACTACAATAATTTGTAAGACAGTTGATACAAGCAGTTAATTTGTGCGTTTTAACTTACGGCCAATGGTAAATACAAATACATATACATAGTAACTTTGAGGGGAATTTAAGGAAAGCTATAACCTTGTCACAACCCTCGACTTCTGCTGACTCAGGTACTGAATGATTGTGGAAGTGAACTGCACTAACAAATCATGAATGGCTATTTTGGGGTTTAGGGAACTAAACAAAGGAAGATTTAATAATACTTGAGGTCAAAACGACTGCTATTTCTGCAAAAGCTAAATTATACAGAACATAATTATATCTCACCAGAGGTACAGTCTGATCAGAGATGGCACTGGCAATGGCATTTTATAGTTAGTGTTCTGTTTTAATATTTCTGTCTCATAGATACTAAATATTATTAACAGCATCAGCAACAACAATAATAATGTTTATTTTATTATCATTACCATCATCATCATTAGGATAATTATTTTCATCAAAAACAGCAAGAATTATTACTATTATTACTAGTAGTAGTATTAATATTAATTATTAGGTAATTTCATATTAATAAAGAACATTACGTTATTCCTGGTGTAATATTTTCTTTATGATAGAAGAACAGCACAGTTCTATCCATGCTGTGAGACAATACTCCGTACACTTGACTTTTGCAAGTGCAGAAACGGATAATGCCACCCGGACAAGTTTATTTAATATTTGTCCAGCTGTGACACCTTAGCTGGACAAAGAATAGAAGGACAGGCCATTTCGTAGAAGAGAAAACAAACACAGCACGGATCCCAACTCCAGGCCAGATCTCTTGACAAGCATTAACAGACACCACCAATTTTTGTCTAATAATCTGCCAGCTCTTGTACTTGTCTAGGAGAAGGTCGGTGATGTCATCACTATCTCAGCTGCTCTGATTCAGTTCAAAGTACAGCATACATTTAGCAGCTTGTTATGTAATACCTTGCAATCCTTTGAGCAAAACAATTTGCACAGGTTTAACCGGAATCGTCTTGTTTGTCTGCTGGTTATGCATCTAAATTAATCTGAAATTCACAGCACTTTTGCAGTTTTCTAAACTTCAGCCATTTTTGCTGACATCGACAATAAAAGCATAAATACTGTCTTAATTGCTCAATCTGTTTCTATTTACTGATTCTAGAATTTAAAATTGAACAAATTGCGTTTTGCATTTTCCCACTTTCCTAATAAATTGATCAACAATAAATCATTCTTATTACAGGGCAGTAATCTGCTAAAATAGTGTCTTAGTTTATTCTGTTATTAAACAAAATGATTCTTGGTTTTCCCTTTGACCCGAGAGACTATAAAGCTCCAAAATGAGTCACTGGGAGACATAAACTCACAGAACATCAATGTAATCCCATTGTGTCTAAACCTCTGGCACATTTTATCATGTTCCCTTCATCTTGTCTCTTCTCAAGTCTCCTCAAACCACTGATTACATCCCCTCAGCCGTCAAACAGACCTGTATAATTCCTCTGCTAACAATCACTTGAGTTATCATCCAGAACAATTGTTCAGTACTCTTTAAAGAAAAATCCCCATTTTCTCCCTATCTAGAATGGCCAATTACCCCATTTCTCTTAGGTCTCCCACTCAACATCCCCGGAATGACATCCATGGAGATGATATTCACACCATCTCAGTAGGGGTGAAAACTAGCACAATACATCCACCTTTGTCAGCCACTGTCTCCTGTTCACTGTACGTGCTGGTGACTTCACTGAGCAAAGTGACACACTTCGAGGAGATCACTATGCACTGTACTCCATCCACAGACCTTTCCACAGCTGACCGACATGCACCCATAAGAGTGAGAGAAACTTAGCTGTCTAACCCTCTTAATGGAAACAGCCATTTGGTGTTCACTGGTGCATTTTAGTGTTCACTGGTCCTCCACACCAAAGACAGCTAATGTGGTACAATGGGGATCAAACATAATCTCCATTGTAAGACGTAACTTGCTTAGGTGCACCAAGGGCCCTCTCCGACATTTCTCAGCAATAATATTTCTTTCTCCATCCCCAAGATTTATATTGCCTAATGTACTTAAACGTCAGATTTTCTTGTTTCATACACTACAGGGGCAGTTATTTTCTAGTAGTCTTTCCTTAATTCAAACATGGTGAAATAAAGATACAGGCTAAAGTCATACTCATGGTCAACATCTCCTTAGTATGGCTGTGCGAATAATCGTGATTTTAATCTCAACTGCGATTTTGGCTTCCAACAATGGTTAAAACAAAGTAATCGAGATAAAATGATAATTTTGCCACATTTTGTTTAACATTCATACTCCCGCTCCTTATTTTTATAAATGCACAATATTTACAAAGTCAATGAGTAATTCAAGATCAGTGCACAGCCTGATCGGCGCGATAAGTAAGACGTCTGACTTTGGCCGCGCCATCTTGAAGACTCATATTAAATAACTGTTATTGCAATACTGACCTAGATAATTTTTCTCCATAATCAAGTAGCCCTACTCTCTAGTATACGACATAGCTCAGAATAACCACATAGCTTGCTTCTCTTAGAACACTTTTGAAACTAAACCAAAATTAGTTGAAAGTATCCCACCAATTCATCCAAGCATTTTTCCAAAACATTTTTTAAAAGCTACTGATTTAGGTAAACAAACTGTACTGTGCTGTGCAAATCATTACATACTGTGAATGAAAATAGTCCCAAATAGTTTTTCAAAGCAGTAATACAGTACATTGAAACTATGTGCAAACCACAAGGCTAAATCAGGTGGTATACTTAAGTCCTTAGACTGAAGGGGACATGATGAATACCTTTGCTAGTTTCCCAGTCCAATATTAATCAGTCTGCCTACCATCACTTTCTCTCAATACTACCTTTTTCTTTTTTACTCATCACCTATCACTCTGTTACAGCCCACAACCATATAAATAATGATGGGATACAAAGGCCTCAGGCATGAAGACCTTACTACATGTTTCCATAACTACATGCATCTCCATCAAGAGGCTCTTTAAGATCTATTTCCCATCTCGCCCTCTTCGGAGCCTCTGCTACGTGAGAAATCACACCCCAGAAAGCTCCCTTGTGTGCTTCCCTGGTGGTGGAATGAGCAGCCAAACCACATCCGGTCATCAGACTCCCTCTCCACCTTCAAGAAACACCTTAAGACCCATCTGTCCCAGGAAATCCTTTACTAACCCGATGCCACTTTTTGTTCCCTTAATGATCTTCATTTTGCAATTCTGGTCTTTGAATAGTCTTATTAGGTTCTTGCTTTATTTGAAGATATAGAAATTCATATTCTAAAACTGCCTACATTGGTGCCTGGGCATTCATTTTAAGATGAGCATAGCTGCACTTATGCCTATTCAACTCCTTGACAACATGTGTGTTTGTGAGGTACTATTTCCTCAGTTGAACATTGTTTTGGACAAATTGTGCATGCTGCTTGGCAATATGCATTGCTCAATTAAAATTTCCTCACTCTGTTGTTTGTCCCAGAAAAATACATACATTTCACATTTACACTGCAATTTGAAGTGCAAAAATATTGTATTTATATTTATATAAATACAGAACATGCGCAAAAACAACATGCAACTATATACTGCAAAGTATGTACCCATTGTCACTTGTTATATATTGGATTTTGCATAAATCAGTGTAAAGTATTGTGAAATTGCAGTTAGATATACTTGTAAATTGCAAACCACATTAATGATATTTCCTCTGCTGTTTAGCACTTGCATCTACTAGTTGTTTGCAAGTCGTCCAAAATAGGAGTTCCTGCCAAGCAATAATAAAGGAATACCCTGACATGGAAGTGAATTCTTCACGGTTTCAAACAACTGCCAAATTGCCAGTGGCCCATCTTATTCCTCATAACTTGTGACATTTCACGCACTGTGAGGTGAAGCGTTCTGTAAGTAACACCCCCTCCTCTTTTATGGCGTTGTTGGTTGGTGAAACGCTTAAGGGAACAATTGAATCCTAAACATATATTTTCCTCAGGTGCAGGTCTAAACAATAGGAATGAATTATTGCTGTGGTGTAATAATGGGTCATGAATAGCCCATAGATTAATGTTACGCATTACTAGAAACAGAGATAAATAGGGTCACATTGTAACTGTGTTCTGTAGAAAAATTACACCTGCCCCAAATGTTATGAACCTGCAAATGCTATTCTGAAGGTTAAATTGTATATTAGTCTAAAACAAATTGAGACAAAGCAAACTACCGGCAGTAAAACATTTTTTAATGTCCTTGCAGGCAGTGCTACTATAAGGTGAGATTAAGATGCAATAAACCTTTACTGAAATGTAACAAATGGCCCCTCAGATTACTGCAGCAGAAAACTAATAGCCTGGAAGCAAATACTTTCAGAACTTCAAAAAGGACTGACTTATGTGTAACTTTTAAAGCACATGCACTTAATATTCTTAGTTTGCATTTTGATACATATTCTGCAACACGTTTATAAGTAAGTATATATACAGTATACAAACACTGAATACAAAAAATACATGCATTCTGTATTACTTATTTACTGGGACAAGATCCACTGCATCCTGTTTTTCATCCATCTACCTAGTCCAGACCACTTATCCAGCACAGGGTCATGGTCCAGCTTGGAGCCTATCTCAGGAAGCAGAGGAGAGGGTATATGGACAGAAATACCCTGGAAGGAATACTTAGGATGAAGCGTAATCTAAGATCTATAAATCTTTGAAAACGAAAAATATAATTAATCTAATAAACAACCCATATAGGGCTTACCAGAGAAATTAATGTTTTTATTATATGACATACCAGCCGCTCGCACACAGGGATATTTTTTAAATTATCCTTATCTAGACAGATGGCTTCCTTAATGCAAAGAATCCATTGAGTTGCATACCTTCCTATATGTAATGACTCATAGCAGAAGATCCCTTGTTGCTGACATTTTCCAGAATAGCAAGCACATCAGTTAAACTGTCCTAACGTTAGAAATATCAAGAGGATGATAAAACATCATTTAGATATCTAATCCTTTATTGATCTATGTCCGTCGCATTTATGGAAACTAATGGTCACATAAAGAAGGGGGAGAAACATTCAGTAGTTAGACAGAAAGTCCTCTGCACAGCTGATATTGACCTTCTTATTGACTCTTTAGTCCGGAAATCGCTGTAAAAGTCTGAGATTATTTCCAGACATCACAAATGTGTCTAGCTTGGAAAAGTCTCCCTAGAAATACCAGCGATTTTCAATGTCATAAACTGGAGAAATATCCTACTTACTTTCAAGTTAGACAAGATTTCCATTCATTCATCTTCTATGTATGGGGGGGATCTAAAGCCTATCCAAGTCAACACACACACACACACACACACACTTGTCCACATACTTATATCTATGTAGGGATCACCTTTTCATTTCTATTGGCAAAACCATAATGCCAAAAATGACAACCTTAACCCCTACCTAACCCTAACCTTAAGTAACCAAACATATCACTATATTTTTTTTGACTCCAGTCACAGATTTTAATAGACCTGAGTTTCTCTTTTTTGGGGACTGAAAAAAAAGTCCCCACAAAGTCAAAAATACACATTTTGGTCCCCACAATGTAATGTATACATGTCCACAGACACACAGGTTCTATAGGTAAACCAACAGTGCCAATAATCCTAGCTACGCGAAACCAGAGTACCTAAAGGAAACTTGTGCAACTCGTACTAAGCTGGGGCAGGATTTCAACCCCCAGCCCTGGAGATGTGAGGCGACAGTACTGCTCACTGAGACAGCCAGCCAGGCACATCTCCTAACATGAAATGACTAAGGATCTCTGAAAGTCATATTTAACTCTCTGAATATATAGCAAACTCGTATCTCAGACTAGATCTGCAACTTTTAAGCAGCTTTGCACTTTTATTTTATTAAATATCAGCTACAATGCATATCTGAAAACTATGCACAAAATGATACGGATTTGTATAAATAATTTTAAAAACAAATTCTACAAATGTTCATATGATCTCCCAATTGCCTTTGTAATGTTTCCAAAAATGAAACGAAATATGCTTTGCAACCTGCATTTTAAAGGTCACATTAAATGCATTGTTTCTTTTTTTACGAAAATATGATATGAAGACTGCAAGGGGTAACTCTCAAAGCGCTTAAAGATTGTGCCGCAAGAACAGTTTCACACACAGAAAGAAAGGCAGAAGTTAAGAAGGACTAGGAAACAAGAAGTACTGCTGTAGTTATGGGGAAGGGGACCACTGGGGGGGCAAGGCCAACTGTGTACCCCCCCCCCCCCCGGGCATGGTAAGTCAGAAACAAGAGTGTGAACACTGTTAGAACTTCAGTTATGTGTGTTACAATAGGCTTCCACTGTATACTCCACAAGGGCAGGTTAGCTTCCTTCTAGCAGGGCTACATCTCTGCTACGGGTCGAAGTTCCAAGCACTGCAGCTCACACTTACTTAATGTTTGCCCCAGGCACAGAGGTGCCCAGGCAGAGATAGGAGGCAAAGGGTGTATGGAGGGTCAGCACTGATGCTGACATATGGCGTAAATCCGTAGATACAGCAACATGTATAACCAGCAGCGGGGGTGTTATTTAAGGTAAGATTAAACAAACTGAAATAAGAGAGGGTAAGATAGAGGAAAATAATTGGTCTTCGGTCTGAATTAAGCGGAGCTCTTGCATCGCTTGGCAGGCAGCTCCGTACACACGGCATCCCACAGCCGAAGGCATTCCCGCCAACACGTCTTTTATTTATCTGGTAATTGTGAGAGGAGGTCAGACATTTCAATGCCTTATGAGTGAGGAGAAGAACAGCAGAGTCCATCATGGGCGTAATGAGAAACCGATGAAGAAGCATGAGCTGGCGTGTAACAGCATCGTATTTCCTCGTCCTCATTATCATTCCTGCAACAAAGTTTCGAATTCGCTGTGCAATTCCCCCCTGGAAGAAAGGCAACAGTCTCATCTGCTAAAGACTAATGTGTGTATTCACTGTCCAATATCTCCAACAGTGGGAGAGTCCCTGCGTTTTGCAATATGGCTTAGGTGTTAGAAGCATACAGTATGTAGGATTTGGACTTGGGTAATTCAGGACAGGACTGAGTTGAAAATACAAATCTGGGGCTTGACTATACAAAAGTTAAAGCTCTCAGAGTTAAAGGATGACACTAACCACAGACACTAACACAGTACTTATAAGTCCATGCAAAGAAACTAAATGGGAAGCGTAAATTGTATGAAAACCAGCAGTAAGAGCTAGGAACACAAGTATGCTGAATTCACTGAATTTTGGATAACAGCATGTATTATTGTGTTTGCTTCTTTGTTGTGTCACAGAAAAAAAGCTAAAATGTTGTGTTGGCCAGTATTAAATGGAAACATATCTATCTTCATCTGATCATGATGACTGCTGATGGGTTAGTCTTTGATATCCCAAAGTATCCCCATATCGCACCCTCCGCTACCTATCATTTGCAGTCGGCATCTGATATCACGCAGACAGGATCAGATAACTCACCATAACACTGACTTAACAAGGCAACCCTTCATATTTACAAAGAGTCATCAGGGGTGCCCTAAAATCCTGGATACCCTATGGTTGAGCTATGCAATACTATTGTTATATATAACTACCAGAAACATAACTGAAAACTACTGCAAATATTGAAGCTTTTCTTGAAGTCCCTGAGCCCAGTGCTGAGCACAGTCTGTAACACTAGCCGAACCTAAAATTACTAGGCAAATGCTCTACAGGTTTTGATGCCTGATATCAACAATCGCATTAAAATACGAAATTTAAGACATGTGTCAGTTACGACCACCTTGTGCAATGTTGAACTGTTAGCTATAAATATATTTTATCACTGTATGGCAGACTGTTTCTCACCCGGATCGTTAATTTTCTAGTTAACTTTTAGTTCATGACACAAGTCTATGATTTTAAACTACCCATTTTTTATAATGAAAAAAACAAATAAATCTCCGGTAAAGTTGCCAGCCTTAAATATTAAAAAAATACATCAATCGCTAAACCAAATACAGTATAAGGAACACTGCTGCATTTAAATGTCACTTAAGTCTTGAATGGAGTCTGGGATGTAAATTATATTACAGAACAGCGAACCAGGAGCACTATAGGTATGTATATTAATTTGCTTGAATTTGTGTATGTGAAATGTGAATGATGAATCAGGCGAAGCACATTACTGCAATTTTCCTGGGTCTATGTAACAACAAAGTACACAGACACCAAATCAGTTTAAAGGGGGCCCTGGGGGCTACATGAGCAGCACTGCAATGTGAAACATTCATAATTTATATGTATTTGATGTAGTGATATATACAAACTTCAGAAGAATTTTAATGGGGCTAAAAGCAAGCAGCTTTACATGCCGATGCTGTTCTTTTTTAAATAGAATGTTCGCCGCGAAGCCAGAACAAGGCGAATTTTCATAGCTGTAAACAGCGTTGATCCTGTCGGTCTGTGATGGCCAAGTCAAAATAATAAAACTGATAAGGAAGCTTATCGATCCAAACGTTCAGACCTTACAGACACCCAATGTGTGGCTATAATGTGATCCAACATTCACCAAGAACTCTTAACGTAAGACATAAAAAGAGATTTATTTATACACAGATATGAATGATGATACTGGCATCCTGCGCAGGGTGCCTTGACCTGGAGCCCTAGATAGACTTTAGGTTCTCCTCAATGTTGATGATGGATGGATGGAGGTATGATGTTGATAAATACTGCAACAGAGAAAACCTGCACAACAAATTTAAGTTTTAGCAACATAAAATCCACACATATATATACATATATATATATATACAGACACACACACACACACAGTGTTTACCTACTTATTACATTTAAACAACTGTTATTTTAATAGTCAGATGCCTGTTTATGTTGTAGGTATTGACACGGAATCAGTGCCACTCACATTAAGGTGAATTTTTTTTAATTGTTGCTTTATAAAAAATAATCACAGAAAAGCATTGTTTCGTCGTTCATTTGTTACCCTATTAGAAAATCTCCCCCCTTGTGATTCAATTTACGTTTCTTGGCCTGGCAGTTCGCAAAGAGCAGGCTTATTTGAATCAAGCTCCTGTCACGTCCAATCACAGGATGGAAACTAGACGACAGGCCAAGAAACAAAGGCAGGCAGAAAACAAGATGGAGAACAGATAAGAGGGACAAGAGTTGTCCTGATCGGAAGACAAGGCATGGCAGAGCTCTGGCTTTCAGCCAGGGGTTAGCAAATAAAGAAAAGCCTTGTTCGGCTACATGGGTAGGGTGGGTAAACAGAGACCAGCCACAATCTACTCTCTCGAGTACACCAGGAGTTAGGGTATCCTAGGCAACAGCATGCTTAAAAGTATTTCAAAATTATTATGTGATGCCAACTATATTACAAATTTGATTCCTTCTTCTTTTATTCATTTTTAGCATTTTAAAAGCTGTCACGTTACTTTGATAGGTGGTTCTCAAAAACACACTGGCTTGCCAATGGAGTAGTGGGATTGTAATTTTTTTTTCACCAACAATTTAATAAACATATTTTTGCAGCCTGCTTTGACAATATAAATCATTCCAATATAGATAGCATCTTAACAGAGCACTGGAAGTAGTGTTTATTTGGAACCTTTCAAAAACACTTTATTTTGTCGTTTTCGCAAATATTCCTTAATAGAAATTGTGACAAAGCCGTAAAAAATAATAATAATAAAATAAATAAAAACACATTTTCGTTTCTGAGCAGCCTTATATCGGATTGGCCAAATGAGACCATCGTATCACAGCAGAAGAGTTTTACATTGTCATCTCTAGAGAACACCACCACAGGGATAAGGCTCAATTAATGGTAATCACCTTGTTTTGCAACAAGTGTTTTGCGAGATTAATCGGGGAACAGAGTTAAATTCTCCCATGAAATTGTCTATATAAACCCCAGATGCCAGAATCATTTCACAGATGTGCCATTGCACAATCCTCTCACTATCTCTGTGGACTGTGCTCACAATGAAATGGTACGAAACAAAAACAGACTGGAATTTCTACAACAGGGAAGTGAGATAGCAAAGGGGACTTCAGTCTGCAGGCACATTAATTAATATCAACTTACACATATATAATATAAACTGACATAATTCAGTTCATGTTGCAGTTTATTACTTTTACACGTCGCATGCACGTCCGTTTTCTGGATCAATATTTTTTGTCTGTGAAGAGATCAACCATGATTGTCCCTGGCATATCCAATTTCAAAGCCAACCCGTCAATGAGCATGTATATTCTGCAGATATGTTTTGAGTCACGCTCTGCAGCATGAGGGGCAGTTAATTTCACTAACCCTGAGGAACTATATTGTATTTGCCCTAAGGCTTGTATAAACATGATCCAAAACAAATTTTCACAGTCCCACATTTGATAAATAACATTAAAATTACTGATGAAAATGACACGCTGCAGCAATCCTTATATCCAGCCAGGCGAGTGGTGGTCTGTGGAACCTGCACAAAAGAACAGCTTACAGACTGACTCACTACTTAGTTTCTAGCCTATACTGTCTATTTATTTTAAAAAGGGTGTCATTTAAATTCCCAGAAAAGTAATACTGTCCAGGGGATGAGAAACAAGTACTCAATGGTATTCATTTGGGATGGATTGCTGGCACTACAAACACCCTGTGCATCTCCTTCATGCCTTCCCTACTGACAGTAATGACAATATATTGAAAATGGCCAAGCTGGTTCCTCCCAGTACAAAGGTCAACATGCTTTTAGATCCCACAGAAGAAAATGCACCTTAGTATGACAAAGAGGGACTTCTTGCAGTACTGAGTGGTCATCTTATAAATCTTTCTACGTATTACAAACTAGATGTTAAATAGCTCAGGTGTTAATGCTATGAAAATAATGTTTTGTTCTTTATTTATAGGAGCCTAATTTGGTTAACCTGCAATTCAGCATCTAATGCGGTGTTTCTCAGGGACCTCAGACAGTCCAGGTTTTTGCTCCCTCTCAGCTCCTAGAGGGAGCAAAAATGTGGACTGTCTAGGAGTCCCCAAGGACAGGATTGCGAAACATTGACCTAAAGCACTAGTCTTGGTTCTCCATGACCACCAATGCGCTGATTTCCGCTCAGCCTCAGATCTTAATTGCCGCACTGAATTCATTGTTTGGATTGTCATGTTATGTGATGGTTCAGGTGTCACCAGTTGGTAATTAAAATATATTCCCGAAAACATGGACGAAGGGGCAGGCACCACAGCTTTAGGGGGCCTGGGATAGGTCGAACCTGTCAGTTACCAGTTAAATTAAACATGCAATGACACACTGCAGCATTGCCTGCTGCAACTAAGACCAGATGTGTCAAATCTTAAGACTAAACGGTGCAAATATTAGAGCTGTGCAAATAAATTGTTCAGTTTAATGCAGTTATTTTAACTTTCAGATACCTGTCATGGCTGAGAATTATGCTCTTTTACAGATTATTCATTTGTGTATTTATAATATCAAAATAGTATTATTATACGTAAGAAGAATTACTTCCTGATACCATTCCTATATTATATATAATAAAGACATTTTGAAAGCTTTATGAAGCTCTCATCTATAATGCTTTATTGTATAGTATAATACATTTAATGACATCTTTTTGGCTTATTCCACTTTTATGGTTTTACAAGCACTTTGCGTGCATTATTTTCTGAACATAATTCTACATATATATGAGGGTGAATAATATATACATTTGGTAAATTGTTTCTCTGCTTAGAGTTTGTGCATTGTGCAACAATACCTCCTTTGGTTTATTTCTGAAATGTTATCAGTTAATAGTTAAATAAATGATGTGAAAGTCAAATTTCATCTTCAGGTCTATTCTTGCTTTTCTCCTCAACCTGGTCCCTGTGTTACAGATGAAAGTCCCCAGCATCAAAGTTTAATTCTGTCAAGTAATTCGTAGTCCAGCAATTACTTAGCATCCGTCTAGTACATCATGCGGTTTCTGACAAATAGAGTGCCAGGCCAGCTATTTTATACAGCATTTGCTCGTTCTGCCTCAAAACCCTACTGCACATTACTGCTCAGTGTCAACAGGGTGACGTGATTTACATATTGCATGTTACTACTCCTGTTATTCGTGTGACAGTGGGTGGAATCAGGCATGAATAATAGGACGATAATTCAACCTCTATCTTCATTTAAGACAAATTGCACATCATATTAGAGAATTATCAGAGAAATCCCCTGTGGGAGCTTCCGGTTGTTTTGAGGAATTTGATCATTTCACGTCCTACTTTCATGACAGGGTCACTGGTTTAGTGGCTGCTGCATATTGAAACAGTATCACCAGTTCATACTGCTGAAGGTCTGACATACCAATTCACGTGCTGGGTTACTTCCAGTTAGCAAGGAGCTTAATACCTTGAGATGACTGCAGATCGACAATTGCTTTTCTCCTTCTGGTTGACTTAAGTAAGCCACATTTTTGGATGTGTGCATCTAAAACCCCAAGTGTCACAATCACCTGGATGAAGGGCTTGGGGGGGGGAGGTGTTGTGGAGAAATAAAAGGAGTTTAAAGAATGAAGACTGGAAATAAACAGGGTCACTGGAGGTCAAAACCGAAGGACTGGGTACAGGCAATGGGATGGTACGACGTCAATGACCAGACTAGTGAAGATGGGACAAACAGGTACTTTTATACATAGACTAATGCAGGGTAATAAGCATCAGGTGTGACCTTTCAGGGCTGTGAGAGGGAGGAGACAAGAGAGTCAGGTAGATGAGGCAGGCAGGATGTGACACCCCCCCCCCCCCCCCACCCCTA
>JAODUD010000041.1:7638447-7654656 GCA_026784285.1 Stomatorhinus walkeri | reverse complement strand
ATATATATAATCCATATCCATTTAATATTCCATATCTCGGTAGTCTATAGAAACACAAAGTAAATAACTGATGTCTTTAAGAGAACAGAATTATTGTGTGACGCAATGACGTCAGCTGAGTACAACACTTTCATTGTGAATAGTTAAACTGCTCGAAATCTCTCCGCAAACAGCATCTTATCAATTATTTATTTTAAATAACCTGTCGGGGAAAATGTAGCTGCAACAGTATGGCATACATGCTCAACTTAATCTTAGAGTTCTATTCAGCCTGATAAAAGTATAGATCTCAATGCTTCTGCAAGGGTTCTGGCTGACAGTGCTTTTCTTCAATACAAATCGATTTAGCATACAGAAAACAAAATACTGAATACTGAGCAAAGTATAACACATTTCTCTAATTCAGCAAGGAGGATGACATGCTGGAACAATACATAGAACCACAGTACATCTTTGCTTAGCCAACACATTAAAGCAGTATGACTCTAAATTTTAAATAGCCATTTGAGAGGAAGAATCCAATAAGAATGGTAGATATAACATTTGGCGAGTTTCACTGCATTCTTGCCCTTACGTTTGTGCATGTACATGCTACCTATATAATCTGTAGCTTCCAGATTCAAAGCTTCTCAACTGATGCAAGTCCATGGAACAGGCTAGATATATTCCATTTATTTAACCTTTAAATCAAGCTGGAGTGCATTTTCTCGCATTACAATCGTTTATTGCATTTTTTTCGGACACTATTTAGATGCTACATCATGAAATTAGTTAGCGCTACAGCAATCGATCATTTTAACTAGGCTAGCCCTGTGACCTTCCATTTTTTTTTCTACATCGCTACCAAAGCCACAGTCCGGGTTCTGGATTGTAATGGAAAACTAAATAAATCTCATCTCGGTTCATCCTCATCCCTGCTTGACAGATAGTAGAAAAATGGCACGAGTGCTATAGCCACTAATGAAGCATTTTAACTAGGCTAGCCCTGTGACAGTCACTTTTTTTTTAAAGTCACCATCTTAGAGTCAATGCTCCTTTTTGTAATGGGGTAACAGATAAATCCAGTTGGATGTGCATTAATTCAGTCCCATTCCTGCTAGCTTTCATTGTGCAGTTTAAGCCTAGCATCCACCTTAAATAGTTTTTTTTTTCTTCTTGCACTTTAAGTGAATTTTGTTTAGAAACACTGTTGCATATCTTTTTATTTGCTATTTTTTTCCAGGATATTCACATTTGTTGGAGAGACATGGCTCATGAATTGTAACTGATGTATACGCCATATTTTTCATCTATTGGAATCGACTATGTCAGATGTCATCCAGATCCCCTGAAGACAATCATATTTTTGTTTATTTTTTTGCTTGTTTGTTAAGCTAACATGACCGCAAAGAGATAAAACTACAGCATAATGACGCATTCGTTCACAAATCATAACGTAAGAAAATCAGGCATCTTCATTTTACAACGATGTAGCCAAGCATGGGTCCAAGGTTTATGGTGTAAACCGCGTGGCACTGCAACGGTGCCTGGAATCGAGGGAAGATGGGAAAATGGCACAGAGCATGAGGGATGACAATCAGACAACCAAGGTGCGAACACGAAGGTCACCAGGCGAAGGCTCAGCAGAATGTTTCACACATGCATTTTGCAATATTTTAAAATATTTAATTTAATAATATGTTAAATTGATGCACTCAAATTTAAATTTTTAAATGCTCTAAGTTTGAAATATGTTGAATAAACTATATGATGATTTCTGCATGCTAGAAAACAGAGTAGACACTTATTATTATGGAATTATGGTGGTATTGAACAGTGGTCAATGTGCAGAATACAAATGTAATAAAAGCACTATATTAGAAAGTCTACAGGGCATGTTGTAGGGTGTGATGTCAATATGTCACTGAAATAAAGGTTAAAAAACAAAAAAATTGTCTGAGACCAAATATTATGGACATTATTATAAAAATACAACATATTACTGACCACCTTAGTATGAGCTCAGTGAATATGACGATCAACTATTTTGAACCACATTCATAACACAAGACTCTTGAAGAAGTTTTATGATCACTGCAAATCCGGTTTGACCGCCTTATTTGTATTTGAGCAGGTTATCAATGATGGAAAGTAGGGTCTTTAGTGGTAGAAACCATTAGTGTTTCCCCTTATCAAGGAACAGCAGGATAAAATGCAAAATCACCTCTGGAAAATGTACACGGCTCAAGATCACAGTTTACTGTGATCTGTGAGCATAAAAGACCAATCGTGAGCAGACTCATTCATTTTGGATTTCATTTATCGATCTGAGGACAGCAGTCACAAAGAGACCTTCATGATAATCTACAAATGTAGTAAATGTACAAATATATCCTTGGTACAGGGGCACTTAAACTGTGCTTTCAGTATAATCACACAATATTACTTAGTATTAACTACCTGGACAATCTTACCTAATGCAACTTACATTCTTAAAATCATACTTTAATTTCATGCCTAAACCAAAGGCTCAAAGCATGGATGAGACCTATCAGTCGTACATGAACAGCAGTGAAGGATAAATTATCCATTCTGAATAAAGCTGTGTAGACTGTAGTCCAACATTTATCACAGGGAAAATGTTTTTTCCTTGCATGAGAAATTTTAATCAATATATATATATATACAATATGTCTATCAGAGTGATTACATTTCCATCACCTAGATTTAAGCAAAGTGGTAAATAAATCACAGTTATTTCTGAAAAATAATAAAACAAAATGCATACAGTCTTTCCATCATCCAACCACTTATGCTGTGCAAAAACATAAATAGTAGCTTCTTGGAAATCCCAGGTTAACACTGGCCAAATCAGTTTGCACTCTACGAAGAAAAAAAATGGAAGAATGACAAGCAAAGTTCAAGAGAAAGCAAAAGTGGTACGGACACATATACAAGTACTTTTTGAAGGTGTTTTTCCATTAATTCTTAAAATAATGCTCAAAAGACTATTTTTAACTTAAACCTAAGAAAAGTAGTAAAGTTAATATTCTAACATATTGTTTTAATCAGATATGTTTCGATATGTGTTCTGACATCTGTTACATTTTTATAATTTCAATTAAATTTTTTTTCTCCATATAGGATTGCGGTCTTCTTTTAACCACAGTATTTTAAGTAATACATCAAGTGTGTAATTAACACGCTTCTAGTAAACCATAAATCAGTCATTAAGAGGCATTCTACCTACAGTCTGTCATGGTTACAGGCACAAACAAAGTTCCACACAGCTAAATGATCGATACCTTGCTTCAAAAGCAAACGATGTCAGCCCTTCAGGCCCTCATTGAGATGCCTCTCTCTGACATTAGTGTTGGCACCAGTTTACAATTTAATTAGCTACATTAATATTTCTGTTAAGTTCAAACTGTTCCCTGCACTAACACTATTACATTGACACCTTGACAGCAAAAATTGGTATATGCAGAATTGAGTAAGCTTTCAGTTAGGCGACATTCTGTATTTCTTAAAAAAAAAAAAAAAACTCTTTCTTCTGCAAAAATTGCCATTTTATTTTTGTTTTTACATGTTGAAAATGTGTGTGGTAATTCTACCCTAATGGATACTTTAAGTAGTAATATCAATAAAATCAAAGATTTATAATATTGTTTTCATAACAAACACACCTTGGAAGAAAATATGGCAGTGAAAACCTCTCAACAAGTTGACAACTATAATAGAGCTAATGTTGTAAAACCTTCCACATACAAACACTGGCAGGCAGTAAACCAGCCAACAGTGAATGGCATTCTTTATCAGATCATAAAATCTGCTTGTAGACATTTAATTTTCCCCCTTGTTTTAACAAGGAAATGGTTTGCTTGAATAAGTCACACCAGTTCAACAAGAAATGGAATAAAATTAATTGTGTGTTTTCTGTGTTTACATACAGTATTATATTTACTGTACAGAGTCCAAGCTTTCTTCATAACCTTTGTCAGTTTGTAGAAGTTGCTGCGAATGATTTAAAACTACAGGTATGATCCAGGAATTTCTGCAATGCGACACAAAATAACATCTTTGAAGTTCAGCTACAACAGCAATGTATTTGTGAGTATGCTGAGAGAAATACAAAATCAAAAGAGATTAGGAGCCAGACGTGAAAATAGGTGCAGAAATGTCATCGCTAAGGTTGCCGGCAGAGTATGTGAACTTGCCTGCAAGTTGAACTTCATTTCCCTGTTCAGCCTCTCGAGTCAGCTGTGACTCACATCACCATGCTAAAAATGACCTTCCTTCACCTATGTTGTTGGGCAGTACCCTTGAATGGGAGCCCAGATAAGTCCTGGATCCTAACTATTTGGCCCTCTTTACATTAAAAGGGTCAGAAGTTCAGAGCCCAGATTTCAACTTTTCAGGCTGGGATTTGAACTCCTGACCCTTGATGAACTCAGATGTAAAAGGGGTCAACAATTCAATGCATAGTAGTCAAATTTACAATTGCATGCTGACTCTCTGCCGGCACAGTGGAAACTGCTTTTGCAGAGTAGCTCCTACTTTTAGAGAAGACTGCCCTGTTCTTTATTGTTTTGGTTAGTTATAAAGGCAAGAAGGCTCATAAATCATGTTAATTAGCTAACCGAGAAAAGAAATTTAATTCAAATTTGGGCACACACAACAAAGTGTCAGTTAAAAAGTAGCATTACAATGTACCTAGATGATCAGTATTTCCCTGTGATTGGTCCAAAAATAATTTTAAGACTGAAGAAAATGCAACTCTAAGAAATAGATACTGCCCAGGTTACAATGGTCCTTGTTACAATATTTTAACTTTACAATGGATAAATGTTTTTCACTTTCAATAAGTTTCAAGTTTCAAATTCAATAAGTTACATGAGATATTCAACATTCAACTTATAAAATAGGTTTTGTGCTAATGACTTGTAAGCTAATTCAAGTGTTACAAGCCGCTTTAAGGTAGGTTAGGTTAGGTTAGGCTAGGCTAGGCTGCGACTGTTAGGTGTACTGTATAAAAGTGCATTTTTGCCTTACGATATTTTCACCTTTCCGTTTATCGGAACATAACCTCATCAGAACCTGGGGAGAGGTTGTACATGTATTTTTTAGAAAATTGTGGCACACTGTAGAAATCTTGATAAGGCTATTGTAATATTAAGCTTTGTGGCGGTATTGATAACAGCAGACACGACATCCGTACCATTACAGTTCTACAAGAACTTCTTTTTTTTGGGAATTCAGGGTATTGAGTTTCCACAGTATTCTTCAAAGTACTTCAAAGTAACAACATGTCATTATTCACAGTCTGCTTTCCTCCTCCAAAGAAAATTTCATTTGCGGGTGACAACTTTCAGAAGAAACATTTCCGTGGATGGTTGAGTAAAATGAAAAGGCATGAGGTGGGGCTGGTACTGACTATCTGGCGAACTGGAAGCCAGTGATTGCGTGTTGATTCTTGCAAACAGCCAGACCTCACACAAGCTCTGATTTACCTGTCAGATTAATTTTAGGAATGGCACTCCTTCAGGTATATTTATTTTGCCAAAGGGATGGCAATTAAATTAAGAGAAATATTTATTGCCACTTCAAAGCTCATTATTTCACCTAGACCGAAAGTTGTCAGGTGGATTTACCTGTAAGGACTGGGTGTTGACTGCATGGAAAGACGACGAAGGCACATATTTTGAAATGGTGGTCTTCATTTCCTAGAGACTCTGATGTTCCACCAATTTATGCCGTCAGAGTCTGTAAACCTTGCCTTGTTGTTTAATCAAAGCCATGCATCTGCCCCGTCTGATAAAGCATTCCTGGTTATAAACAGTCGCAGACGCTGGCGACAGACCAGTTGTCTGGCTCACGGTGCGCCTCATCTCAGATGGTGGTTGGCAATCACCGAACTGTGCGCCGAAACATCATAAGCTAGTCAAGCTAACAGCTTAATTATGACAAACATACCTTTTCCATCTAAAATACGGCTAAATTAACTGTAACACATCTTGAAAGCAGGTTTTAATTTCACTTTATCGTAGGTGCTGTAAAGATCTGGGCTGGGCTTTCAGGCAGAGTGAAACCAAGCTCTAATGTGCATGGTAACTCCATTGAAATGGTAATACAAAACTATGTGCCAGTAGGACTTCAGTGCCATCTTACTGCATTCTGGTCAAATATTAGGCTGCTCTGATTTCCAAAAAAAAAAAGTGTCAGCCTTTGTATTCACTTCAGTGAATGTCCTTTGTATTCAGTAATCTCCTTTTGTTTAAAGAATTTACCTAACGATTTACCCATAACTGTACTCAAGACTATTTTATGTACACCTTTCTTGTATGGCAAAACTTTCTTAGCACAGAGTACATGGCACATACCAGAAAATGCAGAGCAACACTATTTTCAGCTGTGTTCATAAAAATACACTAAGACCTTTATACATGGGGTCACCACAATTCACAGAACTGTACTCTTTATACCGGATCTCTTTATACTTTATCCTGAACATGTATCAGAATCATGATTCTCCATCAGGGCAGAACAGGAATGGAAATGTACTTGTATGCTAATTCAGCCACTGCATTATCACATAACCGAACCGATAGCATTGGAGCCACTTCAATAATCCCTCACAGAATCCATTATCTGTGGCCTCTTTAATACCACCGACTAATGGTAGATAATACACAATAATACAAAACACTCATGAGTTCAATGTGTACACCATGTGCAAATGTTTCTGCAGAGGGTTGTACTTAATCATCCATTTTATACTCATGGGAGTGGATCGAGATAACCAATTATAAAGAGACACTGTTGCTTAGCCAAAGCCACACATTTTTATTAGGGAAGCTCTTGTGGCACATGAAGGGGGGGGGGGACTGACTAAATGCAGCTAAGTAGGGCAATAATTTTCTTAGAAGTTACTTCAAAAAAGATGGACCTGATTATTTTTAATGCTCTGAGCAGCAGAGGAACACTTGCGCATACCGCTGCAGCGTTAATGGTGTTGTGGCACGTTCCCATTCTGTGTGCCTACGCTGAGCTGCAATAGAGATGCATACAAATGAACACCATTATTTGTATGCCATTAATAACTTTAATTATGAAAAATCATAAATCACTTTGATATATTAAACACTCTAAAAATGTCAGTAGAGATAATCAGTCGTAATTTTGAATAATGGCTATAATCACATTCGGCCGTAATTTTGAAGAAAACAAGATTAACTCCGATTAACATAACAAAACCAGTGTTGATTCATGACGACTGGTTTTGGCTGCATTCGGCTGAAATCTGAGAAAACATAGCACAGGACTGAAAATAACTGAAACGAGTGAACGGCAAGACTCAACGACTGTCCCTTCTTTGATTGACGGATGACACCTATCACTCTGCAGGGGGTGTCAAACACGTCACATGCCCACCAAAGACAGTTTTCAAGCTCTGTATGTTAGACCCTTTCATGTCATGGTTTAGAAGGTCTCCCACCTGCCGCCAATTTTTATATTCCGGAATTCAATATTATCTATCGAGTAAATTATAAAACGTAAATCATCTTATCTAAGACTATGGAAACAAGCCTTTCATATAAAGTTTCACATAAAACCTCGTGGCACCACACAAATGCTAAATTTCCCAAGCAGTATATTTACTCAAGACAGATCATTTAGTTCAGTTCTGTTAATGTAATTATTATATATTTTTTAAATAGGTGTCGTTTGCTCTGACTCGTATAGAAGATGGTTTATGTCAAATTCCAGCAATTTTCACATGAGTGAGCCGTTCATGTGCGGAGAACAATGCCGCCCTCACATACCCCGTACCTTTGACATAAACCAGCGTCAAATGAGGCAGACGCTACAGGAACGAGGCGCCAGCTTACATTACAGGTCTGGTGAACGTATGTGCATATGCAAGTCATTAATTAGGATACGCCTGAATGCTGGCACTGAATCAGCTTTGCTACGTGTCTGTTAGCATGTGCCGAGAAGTCTGGGTACCTGCTCCGTGGCTCTGCCCTGCTAACGTTGATTCCGTATGATTAATGGTTTAAAGGAATAAAAAGAGAGAGGTCAACTTCTAGGTTCGAGACAGAGCAGCTACACAGGGAGTAATTAAGATACGTGTGTAAGCATGATTAATAAGCAAAACCTGGCACCCTGGTACTGTAAACAAGACGCAAGCAGATGGTTCGCATGAAAGACGTTTTACCAATTAGGAATACTGTATGCATTATTTTTACGAGAAGTTAAAAACGTCGGACCTCCAAATATTCCACATCTGAATAGAGAAGGGTTTCTCTCTACTCAAATGCTTTCACTCTCCATTTATAAACTTTCAGTCGTTACAATAATTACATACAGTCTACAGAGTACCCTGAGCGCAAGGGCACAACCATCATCCTTTGTGGTGACAAGAGCCATCCTGCTTATAAATGAGCATTTTGAAATCAAGGGACAGACTACCATGTTAGTGTATGTTATATCCATTTCTTAATGTCAAAGCACAGAACTTACATTGAGTCCTACACATATACAGTATAGTATGCATATGTTACACACTATTAGCTGTAAAGTAAGCAGGAACGAAGGGTAAAGAGCAGAGTATTTAATATATGTAGCTACAGTCAGTTATTTTAAAAACTAAATATTTGCCGCACATATATGCAAAGCAACTTATATCAGCTCATAACTATGTGGGAGGTAAATGTGAATTTTTATTTATGCAACATGTTATATAGTTTACATAATTTCTATATACATTTAAATGCTGTCTCCAGTTTTTCACCATTTGAACTAGCACTCATAACTTTTAAACTCATCCTTCAGACATAACTTTGCTCAGATTGCCTTTTACCTAAATATATATGGATGACCAGAGCTGATACTGTAACTGACTCCCACCTATTTTCTCTACTACCCATGGTCTCTCTCGTGAATAACAACTAGCTACAGCGGTCAAAATGGTCCAAAAAGCAAATGTTAAAGCTGGTGGTCAACAGTGTTTTTTTTTCCCATACTCTACTGCATCCCCCCCACCATAAAAAATTTAAAGGGTGTGATGACAATCATTGCATTATCTTGGCAAATGAAAAACATATAAATGTGAATTCAATAAATAATCTTTTTGATCCTTAGCTAACTGTACAAAGTTTCCACATACATTTTCCATAACCGTTATCGCATAATGGGTCACAGTGAGCCCAGAGCTTATTGCAGATAGCACAGCTCACAAGGCAGGGAGCACCCTAGAGGACAATATAAGAATTCACAATCATTTTTCATATATCCATACCTTGTCCTAACAGGTGATATTAATGTAACTAATTGTCCTAGCAGGAAATAAAAGAAAAAATGTTGTGCCAACAAAATTACATTTATTCCACATTTACATGCATCTAAGGCAATAAAGCAGAATGATATTGTAGTATATTGACAGCTCAGCAATTTAACTAAAAGGAAACACTGAATAACATTACAACAGGCGGTTAACTCTGGGTCCAAAACCATATCTATGATCAATTATATAGACACACACATACATAAAATTATATCATGTTACAAACAAGAAAGGAGGTAATGTATGCTTCATTTGAAGACTGGAGGAGTAGAAATCTCATAGCTATTTTTGTGCAAAGAAATAATAGCTGACAGGGATCCTCAGCATTAATGCCTGTGTAATGATCACTGGCACTAAAGTGGCACAGGTAGCAACACTATAATTAAACTCGTTATGATGGGGCTGGGAGTTTGCTGGTTCACAGAGGACTACCTGTCCTGTAGCATACAGTAACGGCCGAGGCGGTTACTTGACAGGAGGCGACTGGAGACATAGCATGAAGTCTCAGCCAGTGCGACGATGTTGAAGTAAGCCCAGAGTGACAGCGAGCAGCTGCGTGAACTTTCAACTGCATCTGCCCTTCTTCTCGCAGCAGGAGTCGTGGTAAGCAGGGGACACCTGACAGGCACTGTCATGATGCAATGAGTGACATTTGCATTCAGTTCCCTCATCTTTGTTCAGGACAACAGAAAACCAACATTAAAAATGTGCCTTTTTGCTCCCATAAACTGTGCATTTTATTGCATAAAACAAATGAGGTTCAGAATATGTGCCTTTTTATTCCCTTACACTTACATTATGTGCATTGGTAACATTAGGATTAGCAGTTAAAACGATACCCTCACAATTCAGCCGGATGGTCTAGCCTAGTTTTCCACAACTCCAATTCAAGAAGATAAAAAAAAAACGACAAGTAATATGAATGTCTTCCTTATCTTCTGAAAGCATAGCTTCACTGGCAGCATCGACGGTTCACATTAATTGTAAGTGACTTAAGACATCAGGCCAACACAGTTTCACACCTCAGCAAAACTGAGAACTGACAGGTACTCTACCAGCAATGACAGTCACCCGGCGGTAACCACGTTAGCTTTGTCGTTCTTGCAGACCCTTGGGGCACAAAACCTAGTGCCTGGACTACAAAAAAAGAAAAACATATGGATAGGCTACGTATGGAATGGACAAAGAATAAATAAAATAACAACAATGGGAAGTCAGAAGATATGCATGTGAAACTCTAAGCATTCATTATCAATTACAGGCTAACTATGCGGCAATCATTTGTAAATGAATCATAAGCAGCAGAAATAATCATATATTCATATATCAGATTTTATGATGCAATGGAGGCTTTATTTAACACACACATACATTTGCAGAGTGATGAAACGGTTGCTTAAACATTTAAAAATCAATAAATCTGGATAAGCGGTAGTGAAAATCTCTTAGTCGTTCTAATTATTAGGGCGACCCAAAAAACAAAACAAAACAAAAGTCACAGATTTCAGTTCTCCACAAGACTAGTTTTATTTTTATCATATTTATAGTAAACATACAAAACATTAATGAAAATGTTTTGAAGTCACTTCATTCGGCAGTTTTTATGTCATCAGAACTAAACAGTAGACAGCTTCCACATTTGTTGATCTACAACATTAGCACTGTCTTTGATGTAATTATAACATCAAAGGATAAACTGTTTCTGTTCCTCATCATTTGTTAGTGTGTCACTGTACTTTTTGATGAGACTTATTCCTCATTCACTTGTTGTTCAATACCGTCATTGCATGCTGACAGATCACAAAATTAATTTAAGATTGGATCATCTGTCGACTTTTATTTCGGCATTGAGCTCATGCCAAGGCCTATGCAAATAGTCTACACCATTGCGAACATTTATACTTGTGCGCTGCTGTGTATGCGTTACTCTGCAATTACACACCAAAACATTAGTTGGCTGACTACAGGGCGTTTAAGTTTCACTATTACATTTTTACTCTATATCATAGGAAACAAAACTTAGCAAACTTAATGGTTGTTCCTTTTCAAGATTATATCTAGTATATGTTTAAAAATCAAACATCTACCACCAGTGTTTTTACGTGAGCTCTACATGCACTCTCTGAGTCAATAATAATCATTTCCATTGGTTTGTGGGCTCGTGAGAATTTTATTTTGCAAAAACAGCAGGCTAGCAGTGAGCTAAACACAAGCTGCCCCACACTAAAATCCCCCTAGGTGGAAACAAACAGCGACATTTTCACGTAGGAGGAAGTGTTATGCTACCAAGCAGAACACTCACAGTTGTGGCGGTCTACATCACTGCGACATGTAGTCATGTTTCTGGGGAGGTGTGCATCAGGCTACTCCGTGGATCCTATGCAAACTAGCCTCAAACTAGATATCCCTAATGGTGAAAAACAAGCCTTGTGGAGAGATTCTACAAACCTTGACTCTTTGCATTGGTTTGTGGATCACCCTACTAGTCATGTTTTAAGACATTAAAATTCTAGCTGTGAAACTAGAATAGGCTGCTTACCCAAGCAGATTTTTAACATACTCCGGGTTTTCTATTTTTCTCAGTAGCAGATGGTCAACAATGTTGGGAAAATACATAAGACTGAAAACATATTCATACCAAGCCGTTGGACTAGGTGTATTCATCACAACAGCTTGATTCTCTTTTCGAACAGAAAATCACTCCTAAAGACTAACAGAAGAATCAGCATTTTAAGATTCACTGCTGGCAATCAGAAAAACATCCATCCCCTACTGGACAATGAAGACGTTTAGCAGCAGCCTGCTGAGATACCTAAACCTGGTTTCCATCTAGAAAAATGCCCCCTTCCTTATTTGCTTCACTCCCTCTTACTTTGAAGGGGGAATCCAGGTTAAAATACGGATGAAATTACTGGGGCCTTTAGTAAGGTTGTTCAAATTCAAATTAGCAAGGGAGAAGAACTACACTGCATCAATCTGAAGTGTTTCATCTCTACAAAAGAGTGAATAGGAACCATCACTTTGCTGCCAAGGGTGTATTTCATAATCTTCGTAAAACAACCTAGCACCATTTAACATTCCCCTAAATTAATTACCAAGACTACTTCCAAATGGCAGTTGGTGATTTAAAGATGTTTACACATCAGTGACTAAGGCCATAACTCTGAAAGGTTATATTAAAACCAGATATTCCATATATTGATGGAGAATCACATGGAATGGCCTAGCGACATGCTAGCTTCTTTATGTGTAAATGTCTGTAAATGATTTTAAATTTCAGTTTACTTGCTGACAAATGCCTGTATGTGGATGGACGAGTCAGGTGTTTCAGGCCAAACTCCTTGGGTTTAGCCTTTCAATCACCTCTATTGTGAAATGCCCCCTTGCTTGACGTCAATGAAACGTCACACAGAGTGTTCCCTCAAGTCGAGTGAATAACGGAAAGAGGTGTCGTTAATGTGAATTGGAATGGGACCCAGCTGTAGTCCATCTCTGAGCCCCAGGTCAAAATCAGCACCATGATCTCAGAGCTCAGTCTGTGCCTAAGAGTTCTATAGCTAACAGACCCAAAGAAAAGACCATAAATATACTGCAAAAGATGTTTAAGACACTTAAAACATAATCAGCCATGCTATGTATATCAATGATTGGCAACCTATGTGTGAAATTTTTCATTTTATAAATTTAGAAATTATACATGAATACAGTTTTAGGTCCTTCAGATTTTGATGCATGGTTTGCAATGAATTTATTTTGCAATAACTTGATAAGGTCATGAATTTTTAATCATTCATTTCAGCTATGGAGTCACGACAAAGTCACAAATGTGATCATTAGCAAGCTCTTGTCTACATTAAGGGGGGAAATTTAGCACGGTAAGCTATAGGACATGAAAAAAAAAACAATCTGGCATCAGGATTACGAAATTAAGTGAGAGGATATCTACTGCATTCATCTGCAATAAATGCAAGCAGTTCCCTTCCAAAATGTGCATGTTAGGCGCCTTTGCTGGCACTAACACAACACAAAGAAAGTGAATGAAGAAAAAAGGGAATAAAACTGGTAGAAGAAAATTGTTTTCTTCAAGCTTTTCACCACAGAAGAGTTCTGAAGGCTTCATTCTTCAGAGCTGAGCACTGTTTGTTGAAGCATAAATCACCAGATTTGGATACAAAGATGCACATTCCACAAATAGAGTCAAAATAGCTATGATTTAAACACCTCCATGCATGCACACTTAAAAAGATCAGTAGACGAATGGCACCTCTGGTTCCGCAGATTACGGAATTAGCACTGTAGAATTTTCCAGGTCATTTAATAATATCTGTTAAGATAGCTTAGACTGTCTTGGCACATTGAGGTTTCAGAAGTAAAGGAAAACACATCAGTGGATACTTTGACACTAAAGCATTGAAACTGAAAATTAACTGCTAGTTTTCACTTACGTACTCCATGACTCATTACTTTGCTGGGCGCTGCTTCTTTTCACATACATAATATTTCAAAATGAATATAAAATCACAACGTTATGAGAAGAATATTTTGAGCTTTTTGAAGTGGTTTGCTATTCCCAGATGGGTTTTTGTCAACATAACATACTGCATAAATTGATCAAAATATTTCAACACCAAACTTCAATGGCAAAGAAAAACACACAGACAGTCATTCAAGCTACAATATGAAAGGCAACTAGAAAGTTGTCAAGCAATAAAATGCTGAAAAACACTCATTCGTTTAAAATACTTTATCCACTACTACCCTGCCCTAATTGTGATATTCAGTTAAATGTAAAAACTATTATGAAACAATATTCTTAAGCTAGATTGGAACTTCAGTGACTGGGACCTAGCCATAGAGTTACAAAACTTTGATCTCTGTGGCTCTGTGTGGCATCAACAACAGGCAAAGTTCACCAGAAGGTCAACAGAGTCATCAGACAGTCACACTCAGAAACAAAGAGCTCCAGAAGAGCTTTGCACTTGAGCAAATGTATCTACAGCACACAGGATGTTCACACTGGGGCTCTATTTAAAAGACAAAATCAGATTTTAGACACTTTCACTTCAGCCAAAAACAGCACATGCAATTTTTTTCCCCGTTACATTGTGCATCCCTTCATTTACTGATATTCAGTTACCTAAAAACCAGACATATAAGATTTACATAAAAATATAAACACTATTTACTAATTAGAAGTAAGGTTAGGTTTTTCTGCTGGTTTGGAAATGCACACGCCGTTCTGTTGTGACTGTAATATGCCTCACGTCACAACTAATGCCAATTAAATGGTCTGTATAATTCTTACAGGTTATTATAGAGGCACCAGGCACCAGGCACCAAACACTACAGCAGAAGGAGAAAATAAAGCATGCAACAGCCACTCACACTGTAAGGTTTTAACTTTAAGGGTCACTAGACACCTCAGAGTAACAAGCTCGACATGCAGCGCAAGTTTACTTTATGTCCCAAAAAAGACCCAATTAATTTATCAATCTGGAATGCACTGTCACAGCATAGTCCTCTTCACCCCCATGGCAACAAAAATCTATCCATTACCAGCCAACTTTTTGTGCTCCCAAGCAGCCCATACAGCTGCGTAATTACACCTCTTCCCTTGACAACTTGCATGATTGTTTTCCTAACAGTATATTACTTTGTTAGTACTTCCCAATATCCGTTATTTTTAAACTGTCACTTTTGCCCGACTCATCCTGATTCGCACTCGTCTGTTTATCATAACAATCATTAATAACTGTCACTCCGTGCCATCAATTTAACGAACTCTCTCCCTCATTAGCATGTTCTAGCATTTGTTCCGTAGAAAGGCTGATTATTTTCTACAACAGGCCAAGCCAATTACTTTAGTGAAATGGAATCACATTAATCAAAACTTAACAAGGTGGCAAATTTAAAGATATCAGATTGCAAAAGACAGCAAAACTAATATGTCACTGTCAGAGGTACTATGTAGGTATGCAGCAGCTGTACTAAATATATCTCCTCACACAGTCCACGCGAATTTTGACATTTTATACGATCTGACAACTATCAAAGTGATATTAGAAAGCTAGGGGCTGGGTAGAGACGGCTGGTGATGACTTTTCTCGATTCTGGCAAGGACAGTGGAAAGGGAGGAAAAGAAAGAGAGGAAAGATAGTAAACAGTGGCCGGGTGCATGGCAGGCAGCAGACGGCAGTTCATCATGTGTCCTTTCACGGAGACGTTTTCTTTTACACTTTAAATGATGATACTCATCAATCACAAGCTGTCAGCTGCATCAAACCAGCTGCAAACATGCAAGGTCCCGTAGTCTGAAATATGCTGACGCCAATAATAGGTGCACTGGAAAGGGGAGGGAATGCACCCGGCCTTCCTGCATGCATGGCGGTGTGCATGTGTGTGTGTGTGTGTGTGTGTGTGTATTTTTTTTTTCTCAGAGCAACATGGAAAACGGAAAGAAGGAAAAAAACACACACACATAAAATTAGAAGCATATTGATTTTGTCACAAAAATCGTTTAGTTTCACGTACATTTCATTTACAACTATTCATACTGCTGTGTTTTTGTCTTTACATAGAGAATCACATTGCTAACATGTTTTGTGGACAATTAAACTTCCATTGTTTTGTAAATGGAGAGTGTACGATATGACAGAATTAGCAGAAACCTGAATTAACTGAGCACTTATTGGAGTATACTTGCTCAATACAGCAAATAAGTATAATAATGCAATTATAATCATTTGAAAACATGCATATGCATGAGTTTCATTACTACAATTAAGGTCTACTGTTATATTAAAATACTATTACGTTTAAAATACATATATATATATATATATATATATATATATATATTTGTATATTTTATTTTCTGTATTTAT
>JAODUD010000041.1:7601999-7617300 GCA_026784285.1 Stomatorhinus walkeri | reverse complement strand
GTAGCTATTGCACCCCCCCCCCCCCCTTCAAAATCAAAAATAGGAATCGACAATTCAAGGAAAAAACATTTGCATGCAAATACAGATAAATCACCCTCGGGCTTGTACTTATCGTTCTTTTATTACAAACGTGATCCTTGTACAGCACATGTGATTTTTAAAACATATGGGTCCATGGGAGATCTTAATGGATCTCCCATAGTAGGCCTTACAAAGCAGAGCTAAAGAGGGAAATTGAAAAAAAAAACATACAAATATTTCCGAAAAAGGCAGAAATTATAATGTATCTAAGGCAATGCAAAAGCAGATCATAAACAGCCCTTTTGACTGATACACAATTGCAATATACATAACGTGGCTAAAAAGAAACCTCGGGAGCCAACAGTGTCTACACAGTAATTATTTGTCCTTTTAATCCTTAATTTGCGTAATATTAAAACTCATATAGCACTAAAATTATTTTAAACAGGTGTCTTAAATCTCATTGTGTAACACGCATGCTGAAAATAAATCATCCAGAATTGTGAAAATATTACACAAAGTGACAACTTGAAAATTTCACATCTCATAATGTCATACCTCATTCATTGCTGCCTGCTCTTGGTGCTCGTGCTTTTTGCTAACTATTACAAAAAATATGAACACTGATATTATTGGCTAATGTGTATACACTGTAATCTTGATTTCATTGTAAGATGCTTTTAATCATTCACATATTATTTATCGTAGTGCTATTGTACAATAAAATAAATAAAACAGCTTGAATGCAAGAGCAAGGAATTAACTTGAGAAAACTCCAACCGTGTCCCCAGGAATAACTAGCCAGGCTCACATATGCAGATGATCACAGTACATGACCACCGCAGATCGCCTGTTACCATCAATCACTGAGGAAATAGCTTTCCTGACGCTCCGTCTTTTCATTTTCCAGGGTGCCTTACGTGACTGCCACCATCTTGAAAACAACAAGCAGAACGCTGGTAGGATCGGTGGCGGGGGGGGGGGGGTGTGGGGGGGAACGCTGCCAAATGTGCTTCTTTTAACAATGGGGAAAACTACACATTCATCCACTGGGGAACTTTCAACTGACTCCTGGCGGATTAGAGTCCTGAATAAGTTCTCTTGATATCGCTCCTTTGAAATCTTAATGTCCGCTGAACTTCTCGCTGCCCCTGCACAGAGCTAAATCAGATTTACAACAACTGTCAAAGTCAGGGATGACAGATAAATTAATCTCTCCTTCATGAGTTTACATCCCAGGCATCTGGCCTGCTGATCCAGCTCTAACAAGCATTGGGTCTCTACAAGCTGTCTTTTAAAGCTGCTGTTTACACGGGCTGAGAGATGAATTACCCTGTCATAAGAATCTATTTATACAGCAGTTAGAGGGTGGGGTTCTCTATCCAGGACAGCATTATTTCATAGGTCCCCCTTTGCAACGTTTGTTAAAAAGCCTAGCACTGTTAACTGTGCATTGGCCAGTCTTTTTTATTTGTTTTAGGCTGTTGTTTTAGGTAAAATGAACTGTTTTTGACAGGTATCCACAAAAACACAAGCCATCAGAGCAACTGTGCTTGATTGTGATCGGTGGAAACTGCACCACACTTCTGTCTTCACCAGCATGAAAGCAACTTTACTTTTATACTGTCTGATGGGTTTATTGTACTTGGCAGCCATTTTTTTTTCCAACTGGCCAAAAGAATTTGACCGAAATGGAGCAAAGCAAAATATCCATCTCAGAAAAAGGGTCATTGCAGAATAAAGTTGAGGGATCATAGAATAAACGGGCAATAGAGAAACAGCCTGAAACATTTCAGGGTGCGAGTAGCAAGAGAAAGAGAGGGCAACAGAGAGAGACAGAGCCAGGAGGGCCTGTACCAGCAGAGACCGGCCCTGACTGACTTGGCCCCACCCCGTCCCACGGGCCACTGTATCCGCTCCCCCCCCACCCCGACTCGTTTTCCCAAGAACAGCTGCTCTGATGGGGTCCTCCCATTTGTGCTGCTCCAGCAAAGGAAGCCGTCTTTCGTAAACCAGCCAGTGATTACTCATTAGTCACGGGCCTAGGAAACACATCTTTGAGGAGCCTCACAAAGTGGCTGCTTAGAATATCCCAGCAAAACCACTGAAGCATATGTGAACTTGTATAGTAAGCAGACATGGTGTTGTATGACTGAACAAACATGCCGGGAAACTGATGACTTTGCCCATGAGTGGGGACCATTAAGGATGTAACTGGAATACAGGCATGTATTTCATAGGGTCTGAAAGCCTACCAGACTTTTTTAGAAAATGTAGAAAAATGTAAAGAAATCCCAGTTTTCACTTCTGTGAATGTACAGTGTAATAACCGTAGAAACAAAAAACATTTTCCAAACTAACAACAATAATAACATTTCAATCGATGTAGCATAATATGCTATCCACAAAAAATACTTTAAAAACGCGCAGGTCCTTCAAACTCACAGCACTGGGGCCAAGGAAGCTCAGTACTTCACCACCAAATCTCCCTACGTGCCTTTTGGCTTTTTTGGCTTGTTCATACCTGTTTCTGGTCCTTTACCCCATTCAAGCATGTCAATCCTTATGGGAATAGAGTCCACTGCTTCTCATTTCATTGTTTATTTTCAATTAACTCTACAGGGAAAACAAATACTACAAACTTAACAGGGAATTTCATTCATACAATTTCTCCAGCATTTTGATCGCTCCATTCACATTTCTATGCATTCTACACTAAGTGTTTTCCATAACTAATGTCTCTAGCTGTCTATACTACCTCAGTTTTCATGACCACATCACGGAAAAATTAACCTTCTAAGATACTTCATATGTCTTGCCACGTAAATAATGGTAACATAAAACATAAAATTTTGTAGTTTTTGTTCAGGTAGGATAGATACTGACATCAAATCAGAACAGGTTAAGACATTCACTGTCTCCTATTTTGGAAAAGGTGACTCAATCCAGCTCATTGAAAATTATTGTTAGCTAGCTATGCCTGAACACGTACATGTAATTTGTGCGTGAGCACAGACTCGGAGGCACAAAGCATGGAAATTCAGGTTATGCAGTCCTTACCTTTATATAAAGAACCATCTTAAGGATTCTTCACTATCACTGCTGCAAAGCAATTCAAATCACAAGCAACAGACCTGGATGTAGTTACATAAGACACTGCAAGTGAAAGTCTTCCTAACCTTAAGACCTTATGCTAATCTTCACGCAAGATACAAATGTGCACCGTGCTAAGGGAACGTTTAAGATTCATGCATTATAAATATATTATATGCATGTAAATGCATATAAAGAAGCTTCACCTGCCACTGTCTAGCTCACGCAAACGACGCCAGTTCTGAAAATTCATACACGTGGTGCTTCAAAATCATGACGATGATGGATGCACTACTGTGTTAAGCAATGTTGAGGTTCAACTGAAATTCTGTCAAGGACACCGCTTAAAAATTACAGCAGCTCATGCTGAAAGTCTCAATGCCAAGGCGCCTTCAAAGTGCTGTCTCTGGTTACGTCTGCCATGTGATTACGCTGAGCACTTTTACACCTGGCTTGCATTCCAAAATGCTTATTCATGCCTTACTCACTGTAGCAGCACAGATCTATGATGGAGGATCCCAAACTGAGCGACAGAAAACACACAGATGAACAGACTACGATTACTTTTTTTTATTTTTAATTGGGGGGGGTGTTGAAGTATATTAGTGGTCAGGATGCATAGCAACAACCTTAAATACCACAAAGGCAGCATTTTCTTGTAAAAGGATTTAACTCACAGTGTCAGCAGGCAGGAAACTATCGACTCAATCGGTATGTCAGAATCCATAATGAACTCATTATGCACGCAACAAAGGCTGACTGACTCACCCACAGTTCATGGCTGACTTATATCTAATAACAGCAAATATAGGTAAGCGGCAAACATTCACTCATGACCAGGAACTTTGTGTTATTTATGTGCGGTATATACAGTACAATAAGAAAATGTGCAACGTTTCATCAAGTATCCATAAACCTGCTTTAAGCTGCTTTACAAGTCTAATTTAATTTTATGATGTATTGAGAGACTTTATAGAACTGTACACAATATTTCAGGCTTGATGGAACAGTGCAAGGTTTTTTTATTATATTTAACACAAAACAGCTGAGTAACATTACGGTAAATGAAGGTTTTGGGAAAGTGCAAAACATTTTTTAAAAGCTCAGTTTCAGTCATCTCTGACAGTGAAAGGTATTCCAGTCTTGTATTGAGCAATTTGTATTGTACACCAGTCTTGTATGAAGCAATATTTAGAAATGATTGTGTTTTGGAAATTATGAAGGGGAGTTGTTGCATAGGGGAAAAGCCATTATACTACCAATCCAGTTTTATTCTTCTTTGTTATATATTTTTAGAATTCTTTTTTTTTTTTGCTTTAATTCCCAACTTTGTAGTTAAACACCCTAACCTTTAACATGCCAGACAATGCCTTAGTACCGTAGGCAGAAAAAAGCATTCTTTTGAACAGAAAAAGAACCAGTGACGGGAATAAGATATGTTGTTGTGATTACGATTTTGTGTATTTCATGTAATCTATATATTTTTACCGGGATATAAAATTTTTTTAATTTTAAACAAATATGTGAATATTAGTTATCTGATTAAATACATAAACTAAATGTATATAAGAAATAAATATAAAGAATAAATATTACCTTTAATTGATAAAGTTGATTTGTCTCATATTCTTTTTACGTATGCCCTTTTATAATATATATGTTACATCTGTTACATCAGTAACTTCCTAGTGTTGCTAAGAAACACTGCCTAAGTTGGGATAAGTACATAACATAGAAATAGAAACACAGAAATTAAGAGTTGCTTAGAGACGTAAAAGTGAGTGACATCTCCAGAATGTAAAAACGGGAATAAAGATACTGCAGACCACTGTGGAGCATCTGCCTCATATCTTAGCTAGAAAAGAGGGCTGTCTTCCGTGAGATTTGGCAGGCATTGTAGCTATCTCCCCTGCGGACAGCCGTTCAACAGCCCCAGCTCAGTCTCCGGGCCTGTGACGGCTAGTCATTAGATTTTGCTGTGGAATTTCCAGCTGTTAAGCATTTTGCACTTTGTCATGAAAATACATAAATAATAGTATACATTCCTCCCTGGTACATATATTTAAGGTCTTCAAATGACCCATGCAGGTGAGGTGTTGGTGTAAAAACACAAGAGAGCGGTGGAATCTTGTTGTGTAATGGGCAACGATAAACTGGAAATGGCTTGAGAAACGTTCCCAAGGTTACAGGACCTTTCGTTTAGTGTCCCGTTTTGCTTTAAAAAGTAATCGCTGCTCATTCAATCACACTGTTGACCTTGAAATATAAGGCACCAGGTCTATAGCTAAAGCTTGTATACAACAAAAAGGAAGGAATGACGTCCAAATACATCCACGGAATTCTCTTAGAATCTATTTTTCTAACTAATAGCTTGTTTATCGATAACTAGTTCACATTAGCTAGCCCTATTAAAAAGAGTTTGCTATTGCTCATGAAGAATTACCTGCTCTGGCAATAGGGCATTCAATTAAATAAGCAAATAATGCCGGTAATAAGGTTTGAATCCCACCTGTGGTCTTCGATGTTGCATGGGTTTCTGCCCAAGGCCTGAAAATGTGCAATTATTTGTTAGGCTAATTGGTGTCTCTAAATTGTCAGTAGTGCGTGTGTGTGTGTGTGTGTGCGTGTGTGTGTGCGTGCGTGTGTGCCTGCCTTGGATGGACTGGCATCCCATACGTGTATACCCCAGCCCTTGTATATCCTTGTGCTGCCCAAAAAAGTATTGTGGCCCCCCACCACTAATTTTAATTAGGTTGAAGAGTCTGAGCATAGCCTCCATTATATGTAAACAAAGATTATACAGCTTCCTACCAAACAAGCAGTTTTTAATAGGCGGAATTTCACACAATAGGCTGGAAAACATAAATAGGCAAAAAGATTTTACTTAGTGAGCAAACACACTCATTCACTCAATTTATTTTCCTTATTCTCCTTTTCTCCAGGATGCACAGGCTTACACATACACAGGCACATGCGCACATGCACGCACGCACACGCGCACACACGCACACACATACACACACACACCACTGTAGGAATTCAATTTGGAAGCCATCATCTATAGCATAGAGGAGGACAGGAAAGTTATATTGCTATAATGCTCAGATTATCAATCATCTTGACATTTTATTGGCTTTATCACTCTACATACCATTAAAATGATGTCTGGCCCCGGATGTCAGGAGGCAAACATTAAACAGACCAGGATTAAAAAGCAAATGCCAAACAGGTTTCCCTTTTCGTTCGGAAATTAGTTAGAGCGTACCGAGCGCACAGGTCCAGACGTTAACGAAATACACAGCCTCTAAGGCAGAGTCAACAAAGCTGACAAGCTAGATAGATAATGTCATGTTACAGAAACTCAGAAGCGGCTAACATTGATTTATTGCACTGTGTGTATAAAAGAATGATAGCTAATGGGGAGTGGTGTAAAAAAACAATTTCCCTCTTCTTCAAATATGTACTCACATCAAAAGCAGGGGGTGAATTCATTGAAGCTAGACTGATATGGTAATAACACTGCTCTTCATAAGCAAACATATTAATATTACCACTTGTGCTATTAAAGTAATTTTGGTGGTTCTGGTAGCACACAGGAAAGTAAACATCCATAATTCAATAGTTCCTGACAGTTAAAAGGTTGTAAAGGAGCATTTAAAATTCTAAAGCAGTTTTCAGGCTGGCAAGCAAACCATAAAACTGAGTAATGCTCGTTCACAACCCTTCATCCTGGATATGGGAGCTAAACACAGGATTCGACCATTAGCTTTTGCTAAAAATTTAAATATATTTAAGTGATAAACAGTCATTACCATATTTTGTACATAGGTCAATGCAAGTTGAAGGGAGAGGGGGGGAAATGGAGGCTTTGCAGAAATATGAATGTGTGTGCATGGCAAAACAGAGGGAAGAGAAAGAAAAGTAGTGGAAACTAAATGGAGACTAGTACAAGGCAGAGCAATGAGAAAAAATATTTTACGAAAAAAAAAAAAAAAATATATATATATATATATATATACACGCACACACACACACTTTGGAACAAAACTTCTACGAGACGTAGTAAAGCCAAATCAGAAATAGATACAGTCCCGCTGAACAGCAATGAAACTTTCCTTTCTCATCTGTAACATTTATGTTCTTAAAATGCTGGTGAGAAAACAGTGCTGATCTTGCGCCAAAAACCCAGGCTGAGATGATTTCTACACAATGTCAAGTTTTCAGAATCAATAAAGGGGTCTTTGTGGCACCAGTATGAACATACATTTCAGCTGCACTTCACCCAGCAGCTTGGGCAAGTGTTGCACTGTCTTCTCTGTAACGGGCGATTAAAGAATAATCAACTGTTGGAGCCTCGACTACAGTAATCAAATGCAGAGCAGCCTCTTGAACTTGGCAGTACTTGGCAAGTCTAGTGGGGAGCTTCAGGCAACCAATCATAATAATGAGGAAAGGACACAGAAGCACACATTGAGTGAAATCCATGCAAAGCATTTCTTTGTTGGAAACCATTACAGCAAACTCCACGGCATGTTAGAGCACGAAGCTGTAAATGAAATTGTGAATTACTCTAATAATAATAAGCAGAGCTGTCATATTTAGCATGAAAAAAGCCCAGAGGCATTCGTCATAGTCTGTCAATGAGCCCCGTTCACTAAACATTTGAGTCCTGCAGATTTTGGGAATGCTTAAATAATTATGATATCATCCTTCTCCCAACAATTTATGGCACATTAGGACAAGTACATTTTTGCTCCTTTTGAAATACACTGCCCAATTGTGGAAATGAAATCGCAGCTGAGTAAACGAAAGATATAAGGTCAGTTCAAAAGCTTTTACATCGGGAGTGAAATATAAAAGTATCTACAGTGCTTGGTTATATGAAGCAGGTACTTCACCAAGCTGGACATTTCATCAGTCAACTCTATTCGAGACAATTTCTGCCTTGTTCTGAAGATACGCTCATCACTCGTTTTCCAAAATTGAAATGGAGTGTTGAGTGCACAGTACTAACAACAAATCTTTGTTCTTTACTTACAAGCTAGGCATGGAAAGATGTGAAAGAATGCACATTCACGTTCAAATGTGAATTTAAGGAACAGCAGCAAAACTCTACTGCAAGGAAGAACGCAGTCAATACATAAAATGGCAAAATGGCATGCTTACTGGCCAACTAGCCACTTCTAAGCAGGCTATTTGGTAATAGTTTACAAGCTTTTATGCCGAGTAAAAAGGGAACAAAATTCAATCATATTGATTTATACCAAGAGATGAAAGCAAGCTGAAGCAATAATATGAAAAGTATAGATTTTATTTTAAAGTCAATCATATACTGCATGATATCGTTTGTTAAAACCTGTTCATTTTAAATATATTTGAACTGAAAAAACAGACACATATTCACTGGACCATGAATCTACATAAAGTATTTTCAATAAGAATTTCTATGATAATGCATTTCACAAAGCAATATAAACACAGCTAAAATATTTAGCTGTCATAAAAAGACACAGCATATTAGATAATGCTTTACATTAACTGCACCTTCATGATACATTCATAGAACATTCTGTGTTGTTTGTGTGGGTAATGGATTTATAATGCATTCATAGGACATTTATTAGTAGCATGAAAATATGACTTAACATCCCAACATACCTTAACAGCTTTCATACACATCACACGGCAGTGGCTGCCATGCAAGGCACCAACCTGCACACCAGGAGCAATTTGGAGTTCAGTGTCTTGCTCAAGGACACTTTGATGGGGTCAGAAGGACCCAGGGCTCAAACCAGCAACCCTCCGAATAAGAGTACTACCTCCTGCGCCACCATCTTCCCCCCATGCTGTTTATGAATGTTCTATGAATGCATTATGAAGGTGCATTGAATGTTCTACGACTGCATTATGAAAGTGCAGTTAATGTAAACCATTAACCCCTTCTTAAAGCTATGTTTATTATGCATTATGAATGCTTTATGAAACTCTCATCGTTAATGCCTATAGATACCTTCGTAATGCAATACAAAGCATCCTTAATTCTTGTACCTACCATTATAATGCATTATGAAGGTATCTATAGTGCATTATAGATGAGAGCTTCATTGGAGCTTATGAAGTATTATAATGATCACTATAATGCCTTATGACTGTCAATAGAAGATACTGTAAGGCTTTATTAATTCTTATACTGACCATTATAGTACATTAAAAAGGTATCTGTAGTGCATTATAGATTACTTCTTTAAGTGGTACTGTATTTTATTTCATAATTACGCAAAAATGAAATTTAATTCTATGACCTTCTTGTATAGATGTCAGCCGTCACCAATGATATCAGCAACACCTTCTATTTTCCTCAGCAATAAAGTCAGTTCAATGTTATTATCATTAATAACGTGGCACAATTACCCCATCTCATCCTGAACTTTCCATATTCTGCAGAATCGTCTATTCCAGCTGGTGAATAACATACTCAGGGAGTGAGTCTATGTATGCTTGAGCGCTGTCTGGTTTTGGGAGGAATCCTGCCCCTCTCTTTTCGTTTATACTTAAAAACAAAGACTCTGCTGCAGGCCACGCTCCAGGCACAATCACAGGGCAATGAAGGGAAGTGCAGAGGGACCTTGAGAGTGATAACCACACTGTATACAGCAGGCGCATGCAACATCACCACAGTGACTCAACGACTCGGAGATGTGAAAATGCAACACTGCGGCAGAGACGACGGCAACAACATTTAACAATTTTGCGCTGTGTGCATTTATGATAAAGCGGACTGCGTGGCCTACAGATTGCGACATGTAGTTTACAAAAAATAAAATAAAGGAGCAGAATTTTCCCCCAGTGACAGTGGTGGGTTTTCACATCGGTCCACGAAAATAAACAAAGAGAACGAGTTTAATACTGTAATGCAAGATTCTCCTTGTTGTTTCCTAATTAAATAACCCCCCCTGGCATTACTGAGGCAGATTGCACTCACATGTCAAATTATCCCTTATTAAACTTTTACCATGGAGGTCAGTTGCCATTAATGACGAGTTGGAGGCTGTGAAGTAATACACAACTGAGAGGTTGTTTATAAGGATTGGACCCGTCAGGCAGTAAGCAGTAAGCAGTAAGCAGTAAGCAGTAAGCAGTAAGCAGTAAGCACGCCCCTTCCCCCTTTCCCTATCAGCCCAGGTAGCATTTTGTCAAAATTCCCCCAACTTAATAAAGTGAAGAGCTACTTCTGTCTTCTCACAAAAGCAGCTGTGAATATATTTAAATTAAACATAACGTGTTTCAATTCACTTATTTTTGTTTTCATTTCAGCAAGTAGACTATTAATTAGCATTACTCTGAAACAAATATGGGTTTAATGGATAGATGCCATCGATTTTAGCATTAAGCTAGACACGTATATGTGTGTTTTAATGTGCAATTGTTTCTGTTTTGTTCTTTTGTAAAAAAAAATAATAATAAAATAATTGCAAAAACTTGCATCAGTTCTCATGAGAAATTTTTGTGATCCTTTCATAGCTCCAAGGTAGCCTTTCTTCCATCACCCTAAGAATCCTCCATTGGTTTTATAACTTCAAAACGTACCTCATGAAAAAATCAAGAGATGTCTGACATGTGTCCCCCACCCTGATGGCACGAAACACCAAAGGCCAGAATTGATTTTCTGTAGAGCAGGACCGGATTAACCTCCTTTAGGGATTACCTACTCCAGTAAGGCCTCGGGGTTTGCTATAAAACTAATAATTAATTTAAGCAGTCCAGGCTATGGAAGAATACAGATACACAACAGAACCTGATTAGCACAACCCGATTATCACCTCGTGATAAAAGGGAGGAGATCTTTATGATGTTCTCTGTATAAAATCAGAGCTCTAACAACAGGAACTAGGTGGGTGTTTTTGAAAGGCATGACTTGTCATAAAAACATATCTGCATTCCATGATCATGAAGCCACACATGTCTGGCCTACCAAAGACATGAATATTTATATATAAACAGTACGATATTATGTTGTATATACGGTATATATTATAGTAGTTGACATGTACTATCAAAATAAATAGATGAACTATATTTCTAAAGTGCAGAGAAACGAAAAATCCGGATTACTATCTATTCTTCAACAAGAACAACTGAATATGAATGTCTCCGACGTTGGGCATGACTAAAATCAGAAATTACACATGAGATTAGGAAATGGTCAGCTCACTGGAATAGTGAAAATATAAACTTACGAGGAATAGTCAATATGAGGTGGAAGCATTATGAAAATTAAACTGGTATCATCTCCTTTTACAGCAGGCCCCTTCATGATGATTAAAACAAGGGGCTTGGCAGGTGGTAATATTGATCTTAAGTTTGCCCCCGATTTCTAGCCCAGAACTTAACCAAACTCTTAAATACTTATTACACTGAAATGAATATGTTGTTCAGACCAGGTTTGCACAGCTAATAATTTAAGTGAACAGATTCTGTTTGGTTAAAAACATATCAGCTGCCTCAGCGCATTCACCGTGGTCTATGGATGACAGAGTGTAGTATATACACATCATAGTGTGTTGCATATACCCACCACAGTGTACGTAAGTGCTGTCTCCTGTCACATCGCACCGAGGGATTCAGTCTCTTGTCAAGTTGTCCTGTGTCCACCGGACCCCTGTGAGGAAGGAATCCGCAGAAATCCTGGTGAGTAAGGAAATAAAGAATAACCTTCTCAGCACAAAGATCAAGGAAACTCACCAGCCAAACTAAAGTTTACAAATGAAATGATGCCTGAGGAGTACTGGACCAACTGGAATTGTCCTGACCGGTTAAAATGCACTTTGTGTGATTTTTAAAATTGATACCACTATAATGTATATATGGAAACCAAAGAATGTTTTAATCCTTCATGAAAGTCAGCCCTGTGGATTTCTTTCCCTTTTTGGTGTGACGTTTCACCATTCTAAAAGGTACCCAGGTCTGCCATTCAGCCCCTTCATCATACGGACATTCCAAACCCCCCATCAAAACCTAAAATACTACGTTCAGTTCTGCTCCTCAGGTAGTGAGCTAAATGCTCAGGAGGATCTTCACTTTCCTTCTCCTGGTGTTTTGAAGCACGTCTCCTTTCATAGAAAGGCCCTTGAGACCAGGGCAGCGTAGGAGCTAACCAGAGAAGCAAGAGAGCTTCCTTCGTGTTTTATATCGATCCTTTAGCTAAACCACAGTGAACCATTTAAAAAACATACTGAAAGGGCATAGAATGCACTATCAACAAAAGACAAAAGAAGCAGCGTGCATTCAGTTCAACTGTAGAGCACGTCAGTGATGCGTCATCAAAAGTACACAGGCCTTGAACAAGTTCTTCTCCATAGATTTCTGATGTTTAAAAACATTTGAAAAATCTCAACCAAATCTTAATACCAATGAGAATTTTACTGGGTTCTGAAACAGCAATTCGGCTGGCACATGAAATACAGATGCCGGGAAATCGAAGCCTATATCTTATATATACATCACTATTATTAAAATGATAAGTCTAATAGCATGTATTAATTTATTTGTTTATTATAAAGATGGGTGTATGCTGCATTCTAAGTGGACAAGGCAGCTGCTAATGCTATTACTGTCACATTTACTGTAAATAGGGATGGGTTTTCAGTTCGATTCCGATACACATCTGCCAATACCGATACAGATTTCCATACAAGAGCTGTTTTTACTTTTTAAATATATGTCTATATAATATATATATTTATACTTTATATAGCATTCGTTTTTTTTAACTAGTAAATAAAATGCCAAAAAGCTTTAACTAGGCTACTAGAAACATACATACCGTACTGTTCCGCCACGTTTGTACATCTTTTTAAGCGCTTCTGAGGCATTTACCGGTTCAATATGAATATCTTCCAAGCGAGGATATGCAAGTGGCGAATGCTTAAAATGCCCCACATTTTTTCTACCACTGGCAACATGGTCACTTTCACTTCGTTATGATAGCAATCCCTTGTGTATCACAAGCTGTAGCAAGTGCGCAAAACTACCCAACCCAGAGACTCCCAAATCAGCCATTGCTTTTTTCATATTACTTGCGTTGTATGGCACAATTGCATGTGCTTTGTTTAGTGGGATTTTCCACTAAACAAATGTACAAATATTGCAAATCGCTGTACTAGTAGTTGTTCTTAAGAGCATAAAATACACCCAGATGGTCACCTTATCTGACGTTCTTACACTCCTCCTGCTGCAAAGTGTATGCACATGATGTCACAGCAGGCAGAAGTCACTGCAACTAGACCCACTGAGTGGCAAAAAACTGAGTGGCAGCATTAGGGCTCAGCTTGAATACCATAAAAATCATATTCAAAATGGGAAAGAGCTGACGTGCGATTGACTGTACAAATCGATTTAATAAGAAATAGGAACTATCTTTCTACAAAGCTGAAAACAAACTAAGTAAGTATGGGAACGTGGGTCAGTCACAAATGGCCAATACCTGATCTGTCTAATAGGTCTGAATAGGTGCCAATACCGATCTGAATATCAGATTGGTGCATCTCTAAATGTAAATGTAAACTTGCATTTCTTTTATATCTAGAATTACGTAGAATTTGTACTTCTCATTTAGCCCAGTTATTTCAGTAATATTAGTAATTCAGTACTATAAAGCTTACTGCCAAATTTGTATGTATATGCAATATACTGAAAGGTCATGCCTAGAGTCCCAAAAACTGGACTGGCTCTGAATGAACATGCTAACCGGCAGAGATCACTGTAGATATTTCAACCTGAACATAATGAAATCAATCCTTGCCTTTATATTAAACATGTCTTTTAAATTGCAGCTTTTCCATCCAGTGAAAATGATCCCAACTGTCATATGATAACAAGAGTCACAAAGTAGTTTTTCCTGATGCACACATAATGAATTTCCTCAGATCACTGCCTTCCCGATTTTATCTTTTCAATGAACGGCGGACAGATTCAACCATATGTCTTTTTTTAACAACCTCTCCAGGAGAGAACCGTTGGAGACATAGCGTCATGAAACAAGCAAACAGCTTGACTAATCTGAAAAGGGAGCCCTTTATTCCTTTAGCAGAAGCTGACCTCAATTCTCCGAAAACTTTTCAGGCAAAGTTAAAGCATGGCCGCAATTTCGTTTGAACGCGAAGTTCTTAATATGTTTCATGCCCGTGAGTTGCTTACATCATAAATCAGAAAGATGGCTGCTGCATGATAGTGGACATAAACTGGAGCGGAGCCATGGATTACCACTCACTGACCTTCACCCTCAATTTTGCACACCCGCCTTCATCATACTGTTTAATCTTCGCTGGAAAACTAAACAGCCATTGCAAGCCTTTACTAAGGACACACAACCAAATAAGTCTTTACTAACCATGTTTATAATAAATAATGCAGAAGATTTTTTATTTACATGCTCTTACAGCAAGACACATGTTCTTAAAGTATTAAATAAGTGTTTAATCATGTATGAGTACCAGATTTCAGTGTGAAAGCCTAATGAAATATTTAAACGAGCCACCACAGCTATCACAATAACAGACATGTACATTTTGTCCCTATATCTATATGTATCAAAATACAGAGGTATCCTGTATTACAGCTGCAGTCCACATAAATAAGTGTTTACTTTGTTGAAGTGCCAAGAAATCAGGCTGCAGGCTTTTGAACCACTGATCCTGCATTTTTACTCAGAAACGAATTGGCTTTTTTTTTCATAAAATGAAGAAATTATATATCTCTGGAAACTTTCAGAGCACACGTGGCATCAGGTTGCTGCATGTTCTACCAGCATCAAATCATGGCATAAACATAAAATATTAAAATAGCCAGATATCTGCATTAAAATCCAATGCCAGACTGGCTCATTAAGTCTGCAGACACCTAGAACTAAGCTAAATTTATTGGGTGATAATTAAAATCAGAGCTGCAGTCATTGCCACTGACATGTTTCTTAATTCTACCAAATAAACTTTTGTCTGTTTTAGGGTCGGCGTGACAGCTGGCACTGCTGAATGTAAAGCACAGAGACCATTACTTTGACACGTGTGACTGGGTTTCCCTTCCAAAAGCCAGTGAAACGTCAACTTTATCCTCCCATCCCCTATGGTTCTTTTAGTTCTGGTTTTAATTGTTCTTGCTTGAATTTTATTGTTTATGGTTGTTTTACTTT
>JAODUD010000041.1:7575451-7601899 GCA_026784285.1 Stomatorhinus walkeri | reverse complement strand
TGCAACGTCAACTTTATCCTCCCCCCCCCCCCCGCCCCCGCCCCCAAATCGCTGGCTCCGTGTCAATGCTCCTTTCTAATGCATTGCCACAAAAGCTAAAGGACTGTAAATCATTGTTTCTGAAACATGCCATTAGTCTTTGGATATACAATAGGAAAAAATAAATCTTAACGCCGTTATAAAGCAAATAACAAAGCTGACACTTTCCTGATGCTGTGCTATTTACTTTTAACAGTTTTTTTAAAAAAGAAGTCAGTTCCATTGCATTATATCAAAAACGTATTGGGATCAACCAGCAAGCAAAGATGTGGCTAAGTGATGGCATTTCCGTATCACATAGCGGACCTTTGTGCTGTGAAGCATCGCAGTTCTCGTATGTCATTCAAAGGACATGAGTTCTTGAGGCCAGACTAGATGCATGCTGAATATCTGGTCGCATTATCATAATTCACAATTACTAAAACCCTACGGGAAAATAAAGAGCAGACTCGATCCGTCTGAGAAACAGCCACCAAAGCTTGGGTGAGTGCAATCAATAAATTAAAGTATTAGTGTGTTTTGGCCCGCTCAGCGAAATGAATGTTATGCCAGTCGTGTTGGAAACATGCAGCCAAGAATAAACTTAGGTGCGAAAACGAATGGGAAAATAATGATTGTATGTGACAGGAAGAAGGACGATGCTGCATATGCCTGGACGATGCTGACATTGCAGTTTTTGAAGGACATCGTCTATGTAAGGCTTAGCAATACCACAAAAGTTTTGGGCATTCGATTACGAATAAATCTATATGCGTAAATGAAATGACAAGTGTCATACACAACACTATATGTTTCGATTCACCCATTCATTCAACCATTCTTCCATCCATCCACCCATCCATCCATCCATCCTGATGTGCGTTGGGGGAATATATATAATCTATTAAACTGAAACAATTCTGCAATACCTACATACCTATATAATTTATGTTAATGATTTTATTATTATAACAAGTCAGTTGGAAAGTAATTCAGCCTTGTGATAAAATGCAAATTTCGCTATTCAGCCAAAGCATGCCTACTCCCCATTTTAAAAGCCTCACTCTTTTTGTGTTTCATATTTACAGTTCTTACTCTAGAACTGTCAACAAGAGGACTGGCAGTTCTTTTACATAGGTAACTAGGTGCCTGAAACAGCATAAATTTGTCTTCTTTAATCACCCGGGAGATGTCAAGAGAATGTCAGCTAACCAGAACATAAAACCTTGATTATTATGTAAATGGATTTTATACATTGAATACAGCTGGTAGTCTGGTAGTTAATGAACTGGGCTGGTGACTAAAAGATTTCATATATGAGGGGGCTGGTGTTCATCCCCTGAGCTGGTTACTTAAGCTGAACTAGAATCAATAAAACCCATTTTGGACACAATCTAAAGGCTTTTTTTATTTCTCAGTGTAGTTAGTATACCAGAAAACTATAACAGGGAACTAAACAAAGCTATTTCAATATTGTAGATTACTTCACAATTCAAATCGAAATATTTATAAACGTGAGGGGCATCAATCTCAAGTAAAATGGGTTAATTCTGATATTAATCTGGTCAAAAACTATGAGCCCTTGTATGAATCAAACTAGCATAACAGCAGCCAATTCCAGAATTTGTACAGAGGACAGACTTGATTGTCCTTTGTCAGAGCAATGCAACGGAGTTTATCTGGAACTATAAGAAAAATACTAAACATAGTTTCATTGATTCTGCATTAAATAAACATTTACCATATTCAGTTATTAAAGTGAGTCATGTTTGGGCAGCTTTTCTATGAAAAAGCAATACTGTTTAGTCTAAATGGGCCTTTTAAACAGACGCTCTGCTCATTATACAACCTAGAAATGCTAAAAACTAAAATGCCTCTTGAGTCAGCATTACAAACCATTGAATTTACCATCTGAAATATTGCACTAAGGAAAATATAATATTTGACCACGAGATCCTGTGTTACTGTCATGGGACTTCACCAAATAAAGAACAGACTGCAGATTTTGTTGTCCATTACACTCCACACGCCATGCATTTTAAAACTGCTCTCAGGTTGCTTTTCTTAAGATTCTGTTGTTGTCAGCTTAATAAAACACATTTTATTATTTCTCAGAGCAGTCCATGGGATATGAAAAGTATAACAAGCAGTAAATTGAAAGAAGCCATTCCCATATTCCGAGTAAATCCAAAATGTAAAGTGCTGCATACATTTATTGAGTGGATTCAGGGCACCAAAGAAAAATATACCAGATGAATAAGCTTATATGGCTCTGACAGTATTATCTCCGCTTTCTTATAAACCTAATTAAGCTTGAAGAATATTGCATTTTCCTAAAGCATGATAAACAAATCTGGTTATTTTGAAATATTTCATCTAAATGAGCCTGATAGATCTAAACTGAAATTTTCATATTTCCAAGCAAGCACCAATTCCCAGACCCACTTTCGTAGTAATTTGAGGACTTCCTTCAGATAGTCCTTCATATTCTCTTAACTGGCATTTTATCTTCATACCAGCATCTCTGCAGATTAAACATGCACCAAGACAATGACAGCCCTTCTTCTGTTGTCACTTCTCATTCTAGCAGAGTCTGATATCTTCTACTGCCCTATACCAATAATAGCCCCATCAAAAACAACAGAGACTACCTGGCTCTGATGTAAGGGCGGCAATTCATGTCTGTGACACTCATTTGTCAATTAATGGGATCCTTCCTTGCTGACACTTAAGGACTTAAAAGATACGATGTAGAACCTGATTAATTAAAAAAGACAGATGGGTTAGCTATGAGCTGCAGAGTAATGCTATAATGTGCTTAAGATATGAATATCAACTGACATCCTTGACAGGCCATACAAGGCTTTATTTCATTTCTCAATGTATCCTGGTTCCATACTTTGTCGTCTCTGTTCTCTTTTCATCAGAGTAGTAACATCTCACTTTGACAGCCAGAGACATTTAAGGCACTTTTGTTTAAAATGCAAGTTAGCGTACTTGATTTGTCATTAAAATGCAAAATGGTTGCCAGAGCAGATATATGCAGGTAGAAATTTTATGCAGAGGCTTAAAATGACCTCCCTGTCTTTTGTGGGGGGGGGGGGACCCTGATTGCTTATGGATTACAGAAAATATAACAATGTATATATTAACAGCCATTTCATGTCTCATGTATTCTCATGTATCCATGTATGATTCTACAGCTTTCTCCTGCACACAAAACACACAAAGACACAGCGTTTTTATATGTATATATAAACTTTTATTCAGTATAGTATGAATCTCTAGAATCCCGATTCTGCCGCAAACAAGGATCTCCAGCTACTCATGGGAGGGTACCATTACAAAAGCACAACAGTAGCTCAGTGTCCACCAATGACAGCGACTTCAATATGCTTTTAAGCCTTGTTGGGGGCACCCCTCCCCCACAGAAATCCGTAATCCAACGCCTATGAAATGTGGCAAGAACATTCTTTTGGACAACTTGAGAGCATTAAAGCCAAGGTTTATGCTGAGTAACCTGTCTGTCAAAGACATTTATCCCACTGAGGCACACCCCTTCTGTACAAAATACATTAACACCTTTATTTACTTCAGCCTGCATTTTACATTCAGCTTTTAGTGCCCCAAAAGCGATTCAGTAGAACTACTGCCACGCCTTGATAAGATGTAAACAAATGTTTTTTAAACATCATCTTCTAAGTCGTTATTCAATTAAATAGCTAAACAGAATAAAATACCAACCTACAACAAGGCAAGGCTTTTTTAAGGAATATTTCTTATATTATTAATTATCCTTGCCAAATATATTGACCAAATGGGTGAAATAAATGCATTTTTTCCATTATCGTCTACTTTCTGAGAAACTTGAAAAACCTCAAGGTACTCTAAAAGCCAACTGCTCAAATCTGACATTAAGTGTTTTTACAGATTAATTAATCACTAAGGCGGCTTAATAATCCTCAATTTGAGCGAAGCATCTTTCTGCCATTCCTTTCCTTATCGCTTAAGACTGCCAGGACTATGGCACCTCAAGGTCCTCAACTCAGAAGGTTCCACAGGCATAAGTATGACAGCTGTCAAATCTGAAGGCTCCCCACTTGTAGGAGACATTGGTTCCACTGAGAACAGAGAGAGAGCACAGTGTCACCTCTGCTGCTAAGCATGACTATAAACGGCACTTACCACATCCACCTGAAATGAAGTGGACGACAGCATAATCTTCAGGTTTCCCTCCAACATTAAAGGCTTCTTCAGCTTGCAGCTTTTACTAATTGATAAGACATCCCAAAAACAGCCATCACTGTAATCTTTTAGGGGGCACCTCAACTCATCTAGCTGAATTAATTTCCTGCCATCGGATCATGTTATACCTCTCATTTTGACATTTGGAGGGAGATGAAACATTATTTAAATATTTCATTAAAGTTTCAGATCAACTCTATCGGTGCAGACAGTATATTCAACGTTGGGGGTGGGGAGGTGTTGTGAGATGACATTCTGTTTTACATGCATATTACCTGTAATGCTCTCTGACACTTTTTATATCAGCCAAGTTTTGTTACTATGGTGTAGTTGAGATTCCTGTCGTTTTTCTGAAAGGTATTTCTCAAGTCTGAGTTCAACGTCTGTACTTAAAATAATTCATATCTTCTCATAGTCAGAATTAGGGGTAACACCAAGACTATCACGAATATTTGGACTATAAAAAGTTTCATAGGAAGGTGTACACTGAATATTCTTTGTAATGTTACATAGAGCGAAGACTCATCACAAAGAGAAACTTCTCAACGACAGAAATATCATTTGTTTTTTTTTTTTTTATCCTCCCACTGTGTCATATGCTGTTTTAGGTGTTTTAGATACATAAAATAATATACATTAATTTTAAATAGAAGTATTGACTAACAAGAAATAAAACCTTCAATAAAGTCTTCATCTATCTTAGTATTGATTGCATTTTTTGTTTCTTCCTGTCTTCCTGTACATTTTGCTTGAATAAACGCTCCCATACACACAAAAAAATCCATACTACATTTTTTATGATCTTTATTGCATTAAAAATAATGTATGTAATCCTTTCACCCATATGTCTCCCTAGAGATCTTTTAAAAGTATTTAAGATTAATTTATAAAACCCGATGGTATTACTATGTGATGTATGGCTTTGCCAAGTTACTTCCCTAACATTTTCTTCCCAAGACTAAGCACCAAGACCAATTAGTGATTAAAGAATGGACAATAATGAACAATTACATACAGCGTGACCTCAGTCAGCCTCCCCCAGTGCATCTTGTTCCTGAGGCTTGTTCAACTCAGGTTAAGTGGTACACAACACATCATTGGTTATTAAGCTTTTATTCGGATACACTTAGTGTTGGCATTTATACTCCCTGCTGTTTTCTTGAACAATCAAGCAAAGCATATATTACTAAAGAACACAACATCATGAAGCAGTAAACTTAAGATGCCAGACTACTTAAATCACCATGTTCCTTACATGGATTTTAGGTGAAACGTCACAATGCAGTGTGACATTACCTGACTCTAACAATGATTAGCATGGGTGGTCATAGCACAAAGTTGGGCTGTTAGGTGTACCTGCTGAGTGGACATGCATTCAACCCCAAGTATCATGTACCTCCACATTTACTTACCTTGTTTACCCTGGCAGAAAAAGAATAAAAAGATGTGGTATTGATTCAATAGAAAAAAGATCAATGACATAAAACAACAGGCCACTGTTATTTTGTCAATATTACAAATGAAAAACTCCTAACTGGTTACCATGATTACCAGAACCAATAACACATTCTTCAAAATTTAGTATATAATGCATGTTTGTGCTTTAGGAGTAAATGGTATTTTTTTTCCCTAGAGTTTACTGATGCATTTGATAATGGTATACATCAGTAACATTTCATTCTTAGTAAACGCCCTTAACCAGCTCTGCAATACGAGGTGGAAAACATGGAAAAGAATTATGAAATAATATAATCTATAATACATTACAATGATATACTAAAGAAAATGTGATATTCCCTTCAATAGTTAAAATATGATTTTTTTTAATCATATGTGATGCTTCACCAAAAAATGAGCAAAGTCCATTGAGGGTATAAATAAATGGATTTTATTTTTAATGATGTACAGTATAATTTAGGCTTCAGTTATGCCCATTAAATAATTTATTGAGCTTAAAAATGTGTGAGCTATCGCCAACAACACAAACAGGAATACGTAATATATTAATATATTAACAGTGACCATCATTGTCTACAAATTAAACTGACATTTATCCCTAAAATGTGTAATGGATGCTAATGCCCAGTTTCTCACATTAAAATACCTGTGTAGTTCATTTTAACCTCTGTCAATGTACTCATGATGTCAAATGTTAATGTCTGACATCTACTGTAAGATGGTACCATAACATTATTAATAATTCATAGCATGTAATAGATATACATCATGGTGGAGATTGATTTTGAAATGAGCTGAGGACTCCATTACATAATTTTTTTTTCTTCTAAGATGCAAAGCACTTCATGTTAGAAACATGACAGTAAGGGGGCGATTTTTTTTTAATTCTTGCAGTATGTTTATCCAGGCATTTTGGTAGTATACAGCTAATCTATGTGAATGGATCAATACTTATATATGATTTCCAAGTGAAAATATATATTTTTTTGTTCATCAGGCACCAAAATGAAATTGCACAGCATGATCATCGAACAGAGAATTCTCCCTTTATTTTAGGCTGCGCTTGTATGACAGAGACATTAGTTTTCTGATTTATTTAAAAGTCAATTACGTTACATTTTCTAATCTTGGTATTGAAACTAGATGCATATTAATTTCCTGCTTCATATGTCATTGTATTCAGCTTATCAAAATTAGTTTTGCTAGTGTGATATTTAAATTAATTATAAAGGAAGACCCGGATAACATTTCTGTTTTTTTCCGTGAATCCTTGGTGCTATATAATGGTAATGAGTACCTTATATGGCGGAATACTCACTGGTAAAGGTATGAAACTTCCATCTACCACCTCTGATCCATATTCCAGCTACCCAACCAAGAAGAGGAGATTGCAGCCAAATTTATTTTTGTTTTTTTTTTGTTTTTAAAAAAAAAAAAAGGAGAACACAAACATTCCTTGTCATCAGGTTTCCAGAGCCTGCAGTCAACACGTCTCCCGTGGAGACAGCCGCAATCCTCCACAAAGCATGTGTCACCCTCCCAGGACGGCCCAACCTTGCACAGCTCCCATACTTTATGGTATTATCAAAACGTCACCTTCATCATTCTGCCCTGCCCTGAGTTGCTGACCGCCAGGAGCTATTTAGCAATGAGTTTGCTTAAACTGGTTCAGTACAGGATTTTTTCTTCCCAGGTTTTCACTTCCAGACATATAAACAGTATGCACATATAAGTGTAAACAATGCCAAACAATGCATATATACAAAATAAACTCAACTTTTAAAGTTGTCTGAATATTAAAAATTTATGTATCATATTAATATTTTTATCTTGTATCAAACTCCCTTTTTACAATTACACCTAGTAAAAAAAAAAAAACAAATATTTACTTTATGCAGAGCTAAAGTGCATCACTTATGTTTACTACATGATAGGTTTATGATGAAATTATGTTTATTACACAAAAAAATATATGGTCAGCTCACAGCAATCACATTTTGGATGATTAATGGCTTTTGTTCAGTAACTGACAAACTATCAAAAAGCGTGATTTACAGTGTGTTTCATAATAAAAATACAAAATAAGTTTCTGCAAGCTTCTTTGCCCTTACAGAGTATGGTTTCATTTTTTTTTACTTTACAATAGCTGGTAGAATCATAAAAATGTGCAGTTTACAAACAGACATATGTGAGGTTTCCATAAGCAAAGATGCTGAAACGATTCCTTCTAGGTGATACTCTTGACAGCCGTCTCGTGGATTATTTAGGTAGATTTATTGTTCTGATTATAATTCTGATCCAATCAAAGGTCAAAAGGAGGAACACCTGTCCATTACAGTGATAGCCTACCTAGAGGTTCGTCGTGGTCTTATTGCTCTGAATAATAACATAAAGTATTTCACTTTGTGTTGAACGAAGGCACAGAAGCAGATCTGGATTGGTTCAGCAGTAAAATCTATCAGCACAGAAGACCACAGACCTCTATGGTTATACTGAGCTCCAACATCCAGCAAATGACAGTGGCGGTTCAGTTACAGCAGTGCAACATAACTGGCATCATTCTGCCTGAGAAGAAGGTATTTAACTACTACATCTCAGCAAGAGACTCTAAGGCTACAAGGCAGAGACTTATTAACACCAAGGGCCTGATTTCTTAAGCTGTTTTTTTTATTGAACAAAAAGCAACAATGTATTTGCTTTACATTTTCTTTAATACAAAGAAAACAATGTGCTTCAAATAGCAATTCTGAGTCAGATGCAAAATCAGGCCTGTTCTTCACACACCATATGCAAAACTGAATCGAAATAAAATAGCTAGACAACTGCTCAAAACCTTGTTTAGACAGGAAATAAATAGGGAGGATGTCTAACAAAATGTTTAAAAAATGTTTGCTTAAAAAGCGCTAGTTTATCAAAGATGTAAATTTCTCGACAAGCAAGCATTTGTCCGTGACACCCCAAACTTGTACAGGACTCAGCAATTATTAATGTGACAGACCTGAGTGCAAAGCGAATCAATTAAACAGGGGAATTCACAATCTGAGCAGGGATAAGCGCCTCAGACGACAATTTTCACATGACAAAAAGAGGCCATTCAAACTCCTTCAGCACCTGACAGGTCAAGAGAGGAGTATGAAACAAAAGCACCTTATAACCATCATCTCTCCTTTTTAGGTGTCAGATCAACTTTCCTAGCCTTGCTGTTGAAATGGCATCCCAAAACCAGCTGCCACAAGGTGATTTTTCATGTCTTGTCAAAGGCATCCTTTATTCTATTTGCTCTGCATTAACATGTCACATTTATTGATCAAGCTCTTCATAAAGTCACAGCAGGATTCTGTGCTCCCGTGTGCATGGGTCTTTGATGTCTTGATGACATCCCAGGCCAAATAATGCATATATTAAAATGCACTTAATGCAGCAATGTGTTTGCGACAAGACAGGTGCATTAATTTCAGCACGGGCTGATGAATTAGCAACCCCTATCACTATGACCCCTCTGCATTATTGAGAAAGCAAGCAGTACAGCAAGGCTTTAAGGGAAAAAAAAATGTAACACATTTTTAAGAGGCCGGGATAACAGGCCGAGGCAACTGAGAAAAAAACAGTTGGTTTATGTCACATTCTCAGTTATTGCAACATCGGTTTTACCACTTATCGCACAGCCTAATATTTGTTTCCGCTTCTGAGAGTTTTTTAATTTACTGCCAAAGGCTGATCAGCCATATGCAGTACATTATCATTGCCGCCACCCACGGCACCCAGCTAATGTTTTTAGAATTCATTATGCAGGAAATGAACAACAGTGACAAAACTATGCAATACATAAAAACCCAGTGTAAGTACATTGTTTATAACTTGAGGTGAGGCTGGCTAACGGCATCTGGAGCACAAAAACAGCACTCATGTGAAAACTATTATGGAAACAAACCATTTTTTAGTTTAAACAATTCCTGATCAGACTGTTGACACCCGGAGCTACGTTTTTGATAACAAGAACAAATGGATGTTTAATGTGTAAAATGGATAAGATGTATACTTTGCCAAACACACCTTGTTGAATAATACATAATAAAACATTTAATTTTTAGTGCTTTCTCTAGAATTATTTGCCAACCAACATTTACTTAAATATAGAACAAATGGAATTGGTGGCATTGTGTGTGACCCCACACTTCACATCTGCATATAAATGACTGATACGGCTTGAACAATCAAATATTTTGGTAAATAAGAGCTCAGGGACTTCTGTTATATTACTGTTACTGTCCACAGACATAAAAGCTTCGTATTTCTGCAAATCTAACCCTTGATATGTAAAATATCTACTAAATTATTAAAGAGACACTGCTTAGACGGTGGCTTCTTAGTTGTGTTTTTTCAGCATTCACTAACCTCTCGATACATTTTCTTTGTAAAGTACTTTTCTAAAAGAAAATTAAGAATTTCATGTTGTCTTGAAAACAGCAGCCCAGAACTGGAAGTATAAAAGCGGGTGATTCCCCAAGCATTTCTTACACTTTGATCCTCAGAAAAAGGTGGTTCTGGCATCAGCAGAAGACATTTCAGTTTAAATTTTTATCCACTGACAACGTATTTGTATTCATTCAAATAATGTTTTCAAATTATATTATACAATAGCTAGTTCCGACAAAGAAATCTGATTGGACAAGAGGTGTTCTATGAGTGCTTTTATCAGATTATACCGCACTCTGACATTTCACATCAGATGTGTCACTCCACATTACAGCTGTATCTAAAAACTGTTACTTAAACTTAACCCTCTGAAAAAAATGTTTGTTGTTGTCTTAACTCTTTGGAGTCTGTGATGCCCCCGCTGGATAAAACAGAAATCTCGCCAAACCGTCAAAAACACTCCGTGTGTTTTTGTCATAGAAACATTATAGCATTTATGAGATTATTATTTGTACGTATAAGACTACAAAGCAATCATTTTACTTATGTTTCTCAAAATATATGCCATAAAATAGCTTAGAATAATATGGATTGTATTTGCTAAAAATGACATTTTACGTAAAATATTAACTTTTACACCAAAAACTCATATAATTCACATACATGATGCAACTTGCCTGTTCTCTGCTCGTTCAAAAACAGAAGATGCCAAGTTGAGACAATATAAAAGCAGAGATGAGGTACGTTTCCCCAAAGCATAGTTACTCATTACGTTAGCAGCTTACACAATTGGAACCACGCAACTGAATGGTTTCAGCTATCTATGTTGCTAAAAGGAACTTTTGGTAAATGTACCCCAGTTCAGCAGAAAATATGAATATATTTTGTGAACTATTATATGATGATGAAGTTCTTTTGGGGCGAGTGTTTGTGTTGCTTGGCTGATGGGAACAATTTTTTTGCGGGGGCCCGTAAATGTTTAAATAATCAAGTAAAGTATTATCTGTTATGGCATATTAGTGGTAACTTATGAATGCTAGTAGAAGAAGTGTTGTATAAAAGCAATAATATGTTCGAAGTCGTCCGGTTTTACTCCTGTGGCCTCGCATCTACTACCCAAATCACACCCATGTTAAACTGGAATACAACCACACTCCTTCTCGTATGTCATCGCCTTATTAACACCGTGAGTAATCATAATGACATGTAACGTCCTGTTGTACTTAACAATATTCCAAAATTACTATTGCAAAAAGAGTAAGACCCACTTTTTTATCCAAATTATACTATATTGGTTACTGTATATGAATTCTTAACAAAGAAATTCTTGCTGACAACGATGGCACGGAGATCACTGCTGCTATTGTATGATCCCTGATTCAGTGTTCATTCTCTTAACAGCTTTCACTCTTACCACAGTAAACATGAGGAAATCAAAGTTTTGATGGCCACCATGAATACTATGGAACTGTCTCACAGCATGCTCCCTTCCCCATGAAGTCCCTCATTTCAATTTCAGACAGAAATAGCACATAGCATTGTGACCAGGAAGTCATATCAGATATCAATTTTAACTGGTCATTGGAACCTTGGACGGCAAAAGTGAGACAGGCTTAAGTCATAAACAAACCTCCAGGGTTGGATATTCAAATCCTCCATTCCATGGGCACAGGATTCCTTGAACAATCCAAAGACATAATTAGGCTGATCAGCATCTCTAAATTGGCCACTGTGAGCATTTTCTGCCACCTACGCTGCACCCCTACCTTAGTACCTACTCTGCCTGATACAGACTCCAGACCCTCGCCTGCAGTGTAAGCAGTTGTAAAATAGGTGGGTGTATATTTTCATATCGCATGCACTTAATTCTATTTGAAAACACCCCAATACATTGGCTGCATATAGTCTTCATAAGTCTTTAGAGATTATTAAAAACCATAACCAGCGCAGCAACAGTTAGACTAATCGTAAAGCGGCTGTAAAAAAAAAAAAAAACGTCAATCCATACTGCCGTGAATGTAAAAAAAATGTTCAATTAATAGTAGTCTTTTAGGCCCTTGCTTTGTTGCTTTGTTAGGAGATACTGTGTAGCCTCTGCTCCAATACTGCATAGACTCCTACGTGGGTTTTCATTGGAAGTTCAGCACATCCACACTCATGCCTGGCTGACTCCTAAACAGCTTGCATTGCAGTATGCCATTTACCTCACTTATATGTTGCTTTGGACAAAAGCGTCCGCTAATTATATAATTACTATTTCTGCTACAATAAAACATATTCTTTATTGGTTTATCCACTTCACATAGCTTCTTGGACAAGGGCTGATCAAACTGACTTGTTAGAACCATGAAATATGCTTTTATTGGCATTATGTTGTGTAGAGCACCACTGGGAAAACTATACTAGGTATTGCTGGTCCTTTTTTATTACCAGTTTTTCAGGATGTAACGTTGGTACAGCAAAAAGAACAAGCGGCAGCAAACCAAAGCCGTTAAAATCAACTGTAATCGATAAATCAATGTGCGTATAACCAACAGCCAAGAAAAAAGAACCATTCACTTAGTGCTGTACATAATATCAGTGGATACAGAGACTACAAATGAACTGAAGTGTTCATTTACCTAAGCAGGTCAAGCTGGTTTTTAAAGCAGGATAATTATCTGGAATGCACTACCCTGAAAGACGGTGCCCGAAATATTGGGAAGTACACAACAAAAGCCCCATTTCAGCACAATTAGCTTGATACTCTAAAGCAGTATTTACCAATCCGGTCCTTGGGAACCCACAGTCAGTCCATGTTTTTGCTGCTTCCGATCTCCTTGCCAGACAGTCCACATTTTTGCTCCCTCCAAGCTCCCGCTACAACATGGGGTCTGTGCGTCCCCAAGAACCAGATTGGGAAAAACTGCTCTAAAGAACCAACTACTTCACACTCAGTCTAGACATCAGGGTTATAGTAAAACATGTTAGCATTGACAGCAAAGTATCCAGCAGGATGTTTGGCAAGAACATTTGTGGAGCTCATAAGCTGTGACCTCCCTTTTAGGCCTGATATCTAAACCTAATAGGTTCTACTTTAATGATCGCGAATAATTACCGAAACATTTCATTTTCAGAAGGACGACTGTTGAAAATACACCAAGTATTCAAAAGGACACTTTTCTACAGTGCAGGCTGAGGATTTTCATATTTCAGTAAGAAACAAACATGACAACAAACCCTACTATCTGAAACCTGAGCTGAGGAAACTAATTGAATTTTATCCAGATGCCTGTTTTATAGAGTGAGTATTCAGAGAATGACCGTCCTGTAAGTGTTTTCAGATGCCTTTTATAATTAAATGATATGGTTTAAGTAGACCAGGTATACTATAACTTAGGAATTTTCTAAGTTTATGTGCCACAAATATAACTTGTCAAACCACAGCATGCATTGCATTAGGTTTTTGCAAGCAATATATTCTTAAACTATCTTACTGTAATTAAATTCCATAAAAACTCTATTTAATATGTTGCTCATCAAGTTTACTATAGCAATAAACTTGCAATAAAATTATCATTTTTGTTTCATTTCCTGGCAATGGATCAAGGCCATAAATGGCAGCTTCATACCATTTTCTGGTCAGGATTCATCTTTATGTCTCTTTATCCTGTAGTACTACTAAAAAAAGTGAAGATTTGATTAAAGGAATGAAAGGAACAGGTTGGATCCCCTATAATACACTCATCACTACACATTCATTTTGTTTTGAAATGCTGAGCCCATCAACTAATAAAAATAAGAACATGTGCTGTGTGAGGAAAAAAAATACTGACACTCACAGAACAAGCAGGGATTGACATAACTGGCATGCAAGTATGCATTCACCTTTAGAACATGCGGCAATCGATTGACAAGAAAATATCGCGCATTGTGATCTTTATATGTAGATTTGTAATTCTTTCGCGGTATACAGGTTAAAATGCACGATAATTTCTTGTTTTATCGGTGCAAATGCACATAAAATACATACACATTCATGCTGTTACAACAAGCAACTGTCATACATATCGCTTTTAAAGGTGAATGCGTACTTGGGTACCAGTTATATCAACCCCTTAACATAAGTTCAACCAACCCACCGCAGAGCACTCAAAACATTCAGAAACACAAAGTCATATTAGCAAGTCCAATTCACTTCAGCATGTTTTTAGACTGTGGGGGGGAACCCCGAGGAAAAGCCCCACAACGACACAGGGAAAACACGCAGATTCCACACACACAGACCAATGGCAAAGACTCGAACCCTGGCCCCAGGTGTGTGAGAAAATTGTGCCCTGCTGCCCTCAAAATGGCTAAACACTTTGGAAGAGTTCAGAAGTTTCCCCTTTATGCTAAATATTTGTGAAACATCAACTGGGTTTTATCGATAAAAGGGTACAGCTAAGAATTATGAAAAACTGAAATAAAGATTTAACTCAATAAAACACACTGAAAACTAAAAGAATTGCATGCATACCTAAACCATAATAATAAAAACAGAAGTACATACATATGAATATGAAATAGTGAAATATGAAGTAATGGAATTAGTTGATTACATTGATCATTATGATAGAGGAAAAGATGTCGTACACATTCCCAGATTACAATGTACTTAGATGTCAGTGTGTTAGGTGACCATAATTTGCACATGCACACTCAACTGTCTACACCCCTGCTGCTTGACATGTATGTTGCAAGCAAATCAATGTGCGTGACCCAACTGACTTTAGTTAGCAAGATCTATGTCTGAGGTGGCTGCCCTGACACCATACATACTAGACAGATTTTGGAAAACAAGAACGGTTTAAACCATATGTATTGCATGTTAGGTGGAACAAGAATGTAATTAGCTTGAAGGGAAGCATATCCATTGGCAGATGAGAAAATACTGAATAATCAAAAATATTGAAATAGATAGCAACACAGATGTTTCTATGCTTATACATACGATAGGAAAATTGCCAATCACGGGAAAATTATTTACATCATAACATCTCCATCAAAGAAGTTATATTAAGTTAGCTACACAGAAGACATTTTATGATTGTTAAGTTATAGTAAAATATATAAATATATTTATTGTATACATTGTACATAGTAGATGGTGTGCACAATACGACAAACTGAGGCTGCTGTAACGAGAATTACATGCCTTTCAGGTGAAAAGAGAACCCTATAAGCCTGATGGGTACTGTTGTGTCTTACTTTAAAAAGACACCATTCCAATCGTATAATGGTTCACAAAACATTATTCAAATCATTGCTCAGTAAAAAAATGTTGTTGCTGTAGCCGAAGAGACCTGCAGTAGGCATAGACAAAGCAGAATTCTGGTTCAACCTCTGAATAAATTAACAAGGTTTTCTTAGACAATTGCAAACTAAAAACATATATTTTATGTGCTGCCTGTTGAATCATATTGTAGAAAGGAGTTAAAGTATGTTTGCACATGTTAAATGTACACATGGTGTTACATTCTGCATTCATTCAGGCATATCAAAGAGTTGTACAGTGTGGTGTTCAACCTAATTTGAATCACTGTAAATGCAACATAAGGCAACTACTGATTATTCTATTAAAATAGAATTCTGATTATAACTAAATCAATCAACAATTACCCTTGCATGACTTGATAAGAATTTATCCAGAACCAAACCCATCCAGATTATTAAAGCCTGCTGTTAATAACATGTATCATTGTCACATGTAATCAATGTAATAATTTATAACGTGGTTTCAATGAAACAGTGCAATACCATAAACACTGCTGAAACCATATGCCATAGTGTTACAGTCTGAAATAAATATACGCATATGCCATTGACAGTTTTAAAGTTGCTCTTAAATCTTACCTGCTAGCCAGTGGTTACTTAACAGTTTTTTTAAAAAAAAGATCTAGATAGCTACCAAAATAAGTAAATACTAACTAGCAGAGATCAAAGGTATAATATATAGTGTAGAAACTGTGGTCTGTATGTTGACAGCTTAACTGTGCTGAGTTTATCTGGCTAATCCACTTCAATGTGCTGCACTTTAAATCAGAACTCTATATGGACTACAGGTGCAGCTGTGTGTGAAGCTAATTTAACGAATGCTAACATAACATTGATAACCAATAATCCACTTTTAACGCACCCGCAAGGGTACTTGGGCTTCAGAATCATACAGTATCAAAATAAAGGTGACTTCATGAGGAAGCGTCTCGACAGGGTGTCGAATCATCATGAGGCTATAACACCTTCAATGACACTAACACAATTTTTTAGCAAGAAAATAAATGTTAAAAATAATGATAACTCAATGTTTTATAAATGGTTGTGGAAGGTATTCTCAAGGAACATCCAAACATCTAACTTAATAATATAGCCATATGCGCTAATAGCCCTAAAGAGATGTGTGCAGTTGAGCTTAGAGCTGGGGCCAGACCTGACTATGGGCATGATTGTGCCAGAGATATATCCCTTCACAACAGAACCCTTCAGCGTCACTTTCATTTGCCAAGCGCAGTGACAGGAAAGTGCAAGGAATTTTTCCTGGTGATAATGCTACATGTAGATATTTATACAAGTTCACATAAACATGGTGATTAGGGGGTGTATAAATAAACTAAATGAATAAATAAATCATGGGAAACAAGCACTCAAACCTCCCCGCTTCTTTTAGAGTCTGCCGCATGCATACTCATCCATTTGGTGAGAACAGAATAAAGGATGATTAATTTGATCAGATGACATTTCCTTCTCCTGCTCAGTAGACCACTGCCTGCACACTCTGTAACACTTCATTGCAAACGTGCATTTTTAGCTGCAATAAGGGGCTTGCTCACTGCATCCAAACACAGAACCCCCCCACCCCAAGGCTCCTGACAGACTGTATTTAATACAAGTGCCTGCTTATTTCTAAGAAGGGTATTTGTAATCAACTGATTGTGAGTCGTCATCTGTTTTGACATGCATCTCAACCAAAAGCTTAGACATCAATGTCAAGGACCTTGTGCTTTCATCCACAGTTAGCCAGTAATTGATGATGTCTTTACCTCTGATTTCCATGCCAGCCTAACCTTACCCGATGCTATGCGTGAAACATGATTGAGGTGACAGCAGAGGTGATCAACCCTCTGCGTCACTTAGATATGTTTTTCAGCCTATGGTCTCCATAATTACTAGAAACTGAGACTGCTCAACAATTAAAAATTGTGATAATAACCCTGAGCATGATTTCATGTTAAGTGCTTAATTGTCTGGGCCTATATTCAATATATGTATTTCATTTAATTATGTTGCTCCATTACTGTTATAGTCTGTCACACATGAAACGTCAGTGATAGCATATGTACCTTCATCCCACAAAACCGTGAAATGAATATAAGGAGGACCACAAAATAGCTGAATCCTTCTATTAATACCAGAAAAACTCTTATTTGTGACACGGTCTATGTAAAATACTATTATTGCAACAATTCTTCCATGCGTAATCAGATGTACATATAAAAGTACAACTTATAAAGGAACGCAATCACTATTGCAGAAGTACTCAACCCTAAAATTTGGGTGGGCAAAATGACCAACTTCATATGTTTAGTGGTCATTATCTGTGTAGAATGAGCATTTCTCGGGACTGCAGAAAAACACAGGCCATACTATTTACCATTTATGCAACCTTCTTTAATTAGGCAACAGATTAAGGAAGATAGTGAACCTGAAAACAAAGCAGTTCAACATTTTAAACCTAAATTTAAATATAAAGAGGAGAAAAGAAGAAAAGAGAGGTTAAATCTGCTCTCTAAAAAAGGGCTACTCAACTAATAAGGAAATCGGAGGTCCCTCATAATGACTAGATCTGGCCATCATTGCACTTTAAGCAAAGACTGAACTAAAGAACTGCCACTAACAATAACAGTGAAAGAGATGGACATCAATCCACCGGATATCAAAAATACTGTAGCCTGCATTGGGAGCTGTGACTAAAAACAAATCTTCCTGCATGCATAAAATCACAATAAAACCTACGTAAAGCAAAAGACAAACTTGTCAGCCACATTCAAACTGAAGACTTTGTTCCACCAAATCAATAGTCTGAGAATTCAGAACTTATAAAAACAAAATCTCTTTATATATATATTTAGATTTAGCTTTCTGTTTTACCCAGGAACAGAACACAGTTATCTGTGATCAAGGACAAATAACACTGGACTTCAATGTACACCAAAGACTGCAATTTTATATTTCTTTAACAAAAATGTGAAAGATGCAGGGTTAACGTTAAATGAAAGATGCAGGGTTAGCCATAATTTACTGGAGATTTTGTTTTTCTGGATTTAATCTGAAAGGTGTTCACAAAATGTTACGCTTAACCTACATTAACGCTACATTTAACTTCGTAGCTCCTAATAGTTTGTTGCCTTTTCATGTAAGTGTAACATTACCGTTACACAAAAAACTAGTAGCTACAGTGTAGATGGTGAACAGTTGATACTGGAGATGCTCTTCTGGCTCAGAAAAGCAAGTGACCTTTAGAAGTGACCTTTGCTGCACTAAATGTTATTTTATATTCATAACGTAGATTGAAGTTCAGAAAATATACAACAAAGAGAAGAAGATTTACCTCAAATTGTAATGCCCTAAACGTTAAACAAATGAAAAAGCAAACAAAAATACAAACATACATACATACATATTCACAACTAGCTATTTCACAGTCAGTTAATAGTGAATTAAAGTCAGAACTGTAGCCATCACTGAAATACTGGAGTACTATACAGTCTTATATAGCTAGCCCATACCTTTCAAACATATAGAACATTATAATAAACAAATAACACGTAGAATACAAGATGAAACCTCTTCCAGATGCTTATATCGGTACAAGTAAAAAAAAAAAAACTAATTAAAAGGACAAGCCTTTTGCAGAGGTGTGCTGTGGTGCCACAGGCATCACATATTACTCAGTCTGGGATTCTAGGTCTGTAACAAAACGTCATTTGGGCACCTCCCATAGGCGGAAGTCTCGCCTCAGAGCTCCACATCGTTTAAAGCGCTGTTTTCCTTATACTTTCAGTAAGCTTATGAAATAAGAATTTGTGTTCTTACATATTGATACCTTTGCATAAACTTAAAAAAGAAGCAATTAAGGGAATATACATACTGGGTTTTGCTTTTCTCATCTCTCGTTACGGAACACATAGCGTATTATACCAGGTAATGTGGTTCGCTCGGTTTTACTATCTTACTTCATTCGCTTTTAAATGCATATTATGTTCTATAACGTTTTATTATTTTCCGATGCAAAATACAATTCGGATGAATTGCGCGTTAATCTAATCGCAAAAATCTCTCGAGTTTTTACTCAAGATCCTAACGTCTTGCATCAAAATAGACTCTGCGGTGGATATAGTTTTACATGGGCGCCTTGAAATAGAATTCATGTTAACCGCAAGTTATTTTGCGATACTTAAATTGAGCCGTGAATTCTCCGTATTTATCCTGGTATAAAGACGCTAGATTTGGGCTTTTTTTCCTAGTGCAGCGCCTCATGCAGCAATTTACAATGGCTTAATTTACGAGTCAAGCAAGCAGATTATAGCAAGTTTTAAAACCAATTAATTCTTTTAAAAATAACAAAGAGTTTCATTTCTTGTCAGTGTATACTTAATATATTTTAATACATACTTTAAAATCGCGTCTTTTGATAAAATGCAGTGAATATTTTTTCAGCCCACTTTCAGAGGCTGTCTTACTGCGTTCACCAGCAGCCCATGCATGCAAAAGTTGTTCAGTATAAACCGTTTCAATCAGTAAATCAGTTCATTAGACTTCAGCTTTTAGCAGACGGTTTCCTTACTGCCCCTCAAAAATGTTCAATGGAAAAAAGCTGAAAGCTAGAACCTGTGGTATTTCTACGCTGTTAATAATTATATTTGTATGCAAGGGGTGATTTATAAACATGTCACGGTATGAAATATAGGTAAGCATTTTTAAAAACTTTCTATTTAAATATCATGAATTATGGCAACGAAAAATGTGTTCCCATTTAAGGGTAATACCGAGTATTTGGTGTCTGGTGCAGAAGGCCATCCATCATGCAGACAATAAAGAGAGTTTTTGCCTGACGATGGAAATTTATGGTTGCCCTTCTCTGCCCCAATAATTCACGAACAGTGTCAGCCTCTGACAGCCTTTGCAGAAAACAGCAAACCCTGTGATCAATCAAAAAATATGCATATTTTGAACTTTTTTTTCCTGATCAGCAAGGCTTTAAAATTATTTTGGACGCCGTTCTGGTTTATAACTCTTCTGAAAATATATCATAACACAATAAAGCTAGTGTTAGTATGACACAATGTTGCCAGGTTTATACTTGTTAAAAATGTATTATAAAGCAGAACGGATAATGGTAAAATTTTGTGGAATTTCAGAAATACTTCAAAATGTGTACATATGTATTCTCAAAACCATGTAAATATAACATCTACCACATAACATTTCATTCAAATTCTCTTCATATACGTTTCTTTAATTGTACTTTAGAATATATAATATTTACCTCTGTACTAAAACACAAGAGAACGCAGAATAACGAACACGATAATCTTCAATTTTTATTTCCATTGCTTAGTGAATAAAAACTGTTTAATCGGACTGTTTAAATACAAGTTAAATACAAGACAAGAAAGAACTCAATATATACCGAAGTATTAGGTGATTACATTTTTAACACTTGAAAAATCGATAAAGGCAATACCTTTCCCAAATTACGATGGATGATTGCTAAAATTTATACAATAATAATCCATATGCAGTCGCACGAAGCCAGAACGCTATAAATGAAACGTGTGCACACTGCTTTAGCTAAATGGCCAAACTTTAGATTTAGATTAGTAAATGTTACACATTGACATTCTTATGGCGCCAATATACAACCAGAAGTTTCAAAATACTTTGTACGCTTTTTTGCTTTGGAAAAGAAATACTTCGAGTAATGTCCACTCCAGGTTTTTTTACTCTCCAAGATGACCTGTCAAGTGGATTACCGTAGAAAAGAGATTAATAGGGGAGGCGGGTTGCAATAATAATCGTTTTGTTTGATGTGACAACTTTGATAGGCGTTGATTTACTTACAAACTGATAGGCTTTTAATTGAGCGCCTCCATCCAGCTTGAGATGAAAGGACAACGCATTGTAAAGCTGCCCGATTTCCATGGAGCCTCAGTACTGATTAGCCATCTCAACGGTGAATAGTTCAGGGCATTTTTAACCTTCTTTTCTCAAAGATGTTTTTTTCCTTCCCTCTTTTCTTGCCCTTTAAATAAAATAATTTCTACTGTGAGTAAATAAAATCAACTTGACATCCTGGTCAATAGATGTGTGACACAAAGCAGTTTCTTATCCCAGGCTAATTAGGTCAGTAATTCTATTTCTTTAAAAGATAAAAAAAAGACTATACAGCTCCACAAAACGTGATTGCTTTTTTTTCTTTTTTTTTTTAAAGCAATATTAATATGAATGACACGGGATTATGCTGCATGCGGGTTTTAATATAACCGCTGATTATTTGAGTGGTTCATTTGCTTTTAACTGTGCTTTGAGGTCTTCGCGTTTCTCCCATGTAGACAGCGATGAACCCTCAGTGGCCGTGCAGTTCGCATAAATATATTTGCGTTTAGCCTGAGCTTACATTGATCAACATTTAAAGTTTCCTTCTCGGATAAATAGTCTCAAAAAAAGTTCATAGTATTACAAACAACGGAAATTTTGAGTCCATCCCCTCTAAAAGCAGTCAATCCATTAATATCTTAATTTATGCTGCTACGTATTTCAAGGTGTATGTGCTAAATGTACACAGCCGGCCTTATTAACGATCTATGAGCTCTTACCCACTGGTATTGGAATTGCACATTTTCTGTGGACAGCCATAGATTTTCAAACGGTTAAAGGATAAATCCTTGTTTTGGGAAGTCTACGTCGGAAATTATCTCCAACCCCTCAGCACCTTCCATGTTCCTCACTTGTCAAACCTGTTTGTATTCAAGTGACCTTTTGTTGCTGTAGAAGATTGCACGGGCCACCAAGTCAGGCAAGGAACAAAAGTAAAGAGGTTTCTGCATAAATCAGAGCAAATTATGAGATTATAAAGTCTTATGTTGAGGACATGATCCAGTTCATTTAGTTTTTTTTTTTACAATAATGCAATTAAATGATTTTCCCAACATATTACACAAACCCCTATGCAAACTTTATATGGGCTTAACCCGGCATCGGCCTTAATTTAACTCCTCGCAATTATTTTCCCGAGATGTATGTTAATGTCGAAAAGTCGGTCGCTATATTTCCCTAATACGGTATATTACGTTACTTTGGTCCTCATTTGTATCCATACATACTGAGAAAAAGGAAACAACCCATTGCCCCGCCCGTACTAAGTCTGCATACAGTTAGAAGTTGAATACAGGCAGAATTTACAACAGAAAATGAATTATTTGCCCAGAGTGAATAGCACTTCTGAGAAGTGACCTCTTTTCTCTTTCTTTTTTCTTCTTCTCGGTCACACCAGGCTTGTAATCAGCAACAAAAGCTGACATAAATCAAGGGCAGATTGACAGCGACTGACAAATAACTGATTGATTGCGGTCGAGTAGAATTGACAGTTGACTGAGGGGTCGAGATGGAAATAGAAGGTTGGTGTATATTAATACTGAAAACATGTGACATTCACATCCCTCTATCTCTGCATTGGTCCTCTCTTGTCAACGCATGTCTGATTGGGGAATTTAAACTCAGCACGTAAAGTTGATCCTCTGTTTGCTGTGCAAAGAAAATATGTAGCCTGTATCCGTAACTCCAAATGTACGCAGCCTTTAAAACGACAGCATTTTGTTTTTACAAGAAATCCAATACACGTTAGTGACATCCTTTAGAGACTGATTTTCTAACTTTGCGACAATTAAGCTTTAACTGAAAAAGAAAAAATGATATTAAAAAAGTATATATATATATATATATATATATAGAGAGAGAGAGAGAGAGAGAGAGAGGCAGCATATATTTCAAGTGTTCGTCATGCAAAAATTACATTTTGAAAAGTAATCGCCATGCTTTTTGTTCTTTTAAAAAATATCCTCGACAAGCATTAGTACATCGAGAGGAGAAATCGGTGTGTTTTAAAGCTATTAACATGCGAAAGATGAATCAAAGACATGGTGTAAGTCTTCTGGCGATCCAAAGCCAAAAAAGGACGCGAAAACGTGCATAACAACCAAAACATTAAGGGAAATCTCCTCCCCCCAACACAGGCAACATAAAATCCCGTATAAAAAAGAGATAACGTCACATCCCCTTGACCCTCCAATCACCTCGGGGTCCCATTTGATTGGAAGGCGGCAAAGGCTTTAATCTCAGACTAATTCAGCTGCTTTTGAAGTGAGTTTTTCTACCAGAGCCAGTGTCGGGAGGACTAGCGTACGGACCTGCTGGGAGACGCATACCGATTTGAGCCCTATGATGCAGACAGTGCTCCTGATCGGTGATATCCTCGCTTTCTGCTTCTATCGTTGCCTCTCTTCATAAGGATTATACACAGTTCGCACGTACTGGGACTCGTTTAAAACTGCATTTGCGAAGACATGCTTATTTGATTTTCATTTTTGCAATTCTTTTTTTTAGTTTCGATAAATGCATTTCCTACTATTCAAGTGAGAATTGGGTCATGATCACATCGCCCTCGGTCTCTACTCTAAGAAATAACATTGCTAATCAAGTCTGGGAAAAGAGCGTCTCTGGGAAAAACATCTCCGCGACTATAAATAAGCCCTTTCTTCACTCCCTCCTTCCTTCGGACCCTCTACGGCAAGCTAATCGTCTACCGATCAAGGTTTTGAAAATGCTTACGGCACGGGCAGGACACATTTTGCACCCAGAATACCTTCAACCATTGCCATCTACACCAGTTAGCCCTATCGAGGTAAGTGTTTAAACTGTTAAAATGGTCATTTAAAGCTGTGGACTGAGGAACTAGTTACTATCTAATGTCTTTATACTAAGATCTCGGTCGACGTATTTTCGAAGATATTTTGAAGTGCATGTATGCATTTACTCTGTGCTTTTCGAACTAAGATGGTGTGTTTAGATCGTAGTAGTTGTTCATGTCACTCTGTCTATGCGCAATGCGTTTTATTGCACGTCTGCATTTAAAGATATTCGCAATACACAAGTAAAAGAGACGTTCTGTGCTGACCGCGCGTTTTGCAGTGTACTGCATATTTCGGTGTAGAGCTTAATTGGAATTTTTATTATTATTCACAGTTAGATGCCAAGAAAAGTCCATTGGCCCTTTTGGCACAAACGTGCTCTCAGATCGGTAAACCGGATCCTCCGCCTTCTTCGAAACTATCATCGGTAACATCAAATGGATCTACTGAGAAAGAGTCCAAATCCGGGCCGTTAAAAATGAGCGACATCGGAGCCGAAGATAAATCTAGCTTCAAGCCGTACTCGAAATCTTCGGAGAAGAAGGACTCGTCCTCGGGGGTTTCTTCTGGAGATAAGTCTGGTTTCCGAGTACCGAGCGCCACCTGCCAGCCATTCACGCCAAGGACAGGCAGCCCGAACTCCTGCACCTCGGCGTCCCCGCTCCCGTCGGAGGCCAAGACGGGAGATCGGGAAGAAAAGAAGGAGAGCGACTCTAATAAAAATAGCACGACGGAGGGCTCCGGCACTACCAGCATCAGTCACAGCAGGATAAGCGTTAGCTGCGCTGGAATTAACGTGGAGGTCAACCAGCACCAGGAAACCACGCCGGGATCAAAGCCCATCACTTCAGACTCCTCGGTGGTATCCTCGGCTTCATCTGTGCTCGGATCTGGGTTAGTGGCCCCAGTTTCCCCGTACAAACCCGGTCAGACCGTTTTCCCTTTACCACCTGCTGGCATGTCATACCCTGGGACTTTAGCGGGGGCCTACGCCGGCTACCCGCAACACTTCCTGCCTCACGGAGTGACTTTAGATCCAACCAAATCCAGCAGTCACCTAATAAATGCACAGTTCGCCGCTGCGAGCTCGCTGGGCTGCAGTAAAGCGGGATCGAGCCCTTTGGCTGGAGCTTCTCCGCCGTCCATAATGTCTGCCAGTCTTTGCAGAGATCCGTACTGCCTGAGTTACCATTGTGCGAGTCATCTGGCCGGGGCGGCCGGTGCGTCCTGCACGCATGACGCCGCTGCCGCCACGGCTCTCAAGCCGGGTTACCCGCTCATGTACCCGACGCACCCGTTACACAGCGTCCACTCCTCGCCGCCTTCTTTCGCCGGACACCCTTTATACCCGTACGGCTTCATGCTGCCCAACGACCCCCTGCCGCATGTCTGCAACTGGGTGTCGGCGAACGGACCCTGCGACAAGCGCTTCTCCTCCTCCGAAGAACTCCTCAACCATTTGCGGACCCACACTGCTTTCACGGGCACGGAGAAACTGATATCGGGATACCCGAGCTCGTCGTCGTTAGCTAGCGCGGCAGCCGCCGCCATGGCCTGCCACATGCACATGCCCCCGACGGGAGCTCCTGGGAGCCCGGGGACGTTGGCACTTCGAAGCCCGCACCACGCCCTCGGACTAAGCAGCCGCTACCACCCCTATTCAAAAAGCCCCTTACCGACCCCCGGCGCCCCCGTCCCAGTCCCTGCAGCCACAGGTCCATATTATTCTCCATACGCATTGTACGGACAAAGACTCACTACAGCATCAGCGCTCGGATACCAGTAAAAAAGACTAATGGTTTAAAAAAGAGAGATGACGTAAATTTAGACTTTTATATTGAATGTCCATTTCTGGACTGGATCCGTAGACCCATGCATTGTATTTATTTGTTAGCTTAAAGCGGGACAATAATAATTATAATTAATAATGACAATAACGATAACTGAAAGAGAAACTCAAAGTGCATTACTTTTAAACTATAGATAAAGTGAAAACGCCAATGGTAGAATACAAATGAAATAGTTCGGGTTTTTCCCATTTCGATGTTTATTTGAAATTGCTGATTGTATTGTATGTTCTTATTTAATGTCTCCTTGAAAAAAAAAATAATTTTCATGCATGTTTGTTACTAAAATCCTGGCTTGTCCTCATTTTAAATTGCAATTATTTTTAAAGTGTATACCATGAAAGAGTGGTATTTTTTGTATGTATCCTGAAAAGATTTTATTCCAACCCCGTATTTTTTTCGTTTCCTACAATCGCTTAATGCACTCAAGGAGAAAGTAATTGTTTATCGTTTTTGTTTTGTTTTTTACACTCCCCCCC